>JARYZH020002586.1:0-14890 GCA_030021035.2 Notholithocarpus densiflorus
CTTGTTAATGGGTTAATGGGTTTCTTTCTTAAAAAAGATTCTTGCTCTGTTATATACTGAAGCCATTACAGAGGTTGTGTCTGTGTTCTCTGTGGGAATCAGATTTGCAAATTGAATTTTGATGCTAAACAGTTTGGTGAAGTAATGAATCTTCATTCCTATTCAGATTCCATTCTACCATTCAATTACCTATCTTATGCTGAACAATTGCAGGTACTCACTAATCTTATTTTGGTTATTTTAGGAATTCTTCTCTGCTTGTGTATCTCTAGTGTGTGTGGTTTGGGAAATACTGATTAATTAATCTTGTAGTTGGAATCTTGTAGTTGGAATGTTGTGAAATACTTCCATCTGTCTCTGCTACTCAACCATAAATAATGCAGATAAACATTTGATAAATTACACCAATGTGGTATGGAATAGCAACTAAATGATTAATAAATGTATATTTGGCACTACAAGAGTACAAGTACCATAATGTTTTGTGTATGTCAATGCATTCTCAATGATAATAGCTTGCCATGAAAGGCAATTGATTTTCTGATACCTGGCTTGGTCCAATGCATGTTTGGGCAGCTCTGATGCATGAGCTACTGCACTGGGTGGCATGCTGTGCTGCACCAGTGTGGCAGCTGATGCTGCATCACCTGGTGCAGTAGATGCTGCTGCACCTGGTGCAGTAGCTGCATCACCAGTGTTTCAAGTTTTAAATATATATGCCTCTTGCACTATAGTTTAAAGAAGATTTTTGCTTTCAAATGTGTAGAGATTAGTAACTTCAAATAACTGTTTCATAGGTCGTTACTGTGTAAACATGCTCAACTTATGATAATTATCTAATGTGTAATTCTTGGCGGTCATGTAGACTTGTTCACATGATGGTGTAGAGTGAGTTTGGTGTACCCTTCACTATTCCAAGCCAACGTATTATCTACTCCCAAGAACTACGAATGTCAGAAACAAGTAACTATCTCTCCAGTTCTGATGGCCATTTTTGTGATGTTGAGAACTGCAGAATTAGGACGTCCCTGAAACTTCATTCATTTGGTAGGAGGTTTTATAGTTGTCGCTATTGGTCACCAGTAAGTACTATATCCAAGTATTGACAAAATATTTGTCTTGTGCATTAAAGAACCAATTCGTTGTATTCCTGTTTATGTGTTGTATTGTATTGTGTAGGATGATGACCGTGCATGTCAGTTCTTCAAGTGGTTAGACACCAGCATTTGTTGTACACGTGGTGCAGCAACAGCACCTATAGTGCAGCATTGGAAATGGAGCGAGTTGCAAAACGAAAGTTTGAAAGAGCCAAGGCTGCACGCATGATCTCTGAAGAGAAAGCAAAGAAGTTGACAATAGCTCTAGTAGTCTTGGGGGTCATGTATTTAGTATTGCTTATCTTGTCTACTAGGATTGGGGAAGTCAAAATCAGGCAAATGTGTCTGCCATAATGGGATGTGTATGTATGTAATAATTGCAAGTTGTATTATTACAAACGTATTTGTATGTTAATCGTACTATTGCAAGTCAGTTTATGATATGTATGTAGTTGTACTTTTTAAAACAATGTGGAGACGTTTGATGAAGATAATGTTATTGCTAAGTTGATGGAGATTGTAAATTCTGTTGTTGTATATGTGTGTGTGTGTGTGTGTGTGTCTCTCTCTCTATATATATATATACAATTTCCCAGCCATTGATAGATTGGGTTCATGGTGTTTTTATTGGCAAAATTGAGAGCAGATTTTGTGTTTTTTTTTTTGTTTGTATAAATTCCTCGTAGTTTACTGTTGCAATCTTAAAATCCATTGAGTTTACTATAATATTCAGATTAGATTGGACTCTATTCAGAAGTCCCTTGTAACCAAGAAATTTACTGTTGCAATACTAATGAGTTTCACATGTAACGATATATAAAAGTAATAGTATCGAAGCAATTACAATCAAGTTTTGTGAGCTATTAGTTCTGCTTGACAAAAAAAGAAGAACCATATTACATAATTGTATTACATTGAAGTTTGTGAACCATCAGTTATGGTCCATACATATCGAAGCTGTGATATTGTTCCGAACCTGTTTCATCTCATCTGAATCCAAGTAAGAGACCACATCTGCCACTCCATCGTAATGACCTCCCTCACTACCTCCATATGTGCCCCGTGCAACACGTGAATGTGGAATGTCATTGTGGTCATGTGCTCTAATAAAGTTGTGAAGAACCATTGTAGCAACAATGATGAAATTTTGAGTGCGTATGTTAAAAGCTGGCATACATCTCAAAATTTTCTATCTATTTTTCCAAACTCCAAAAGTTCGTTCTATGACCGAACGAAGTGAGGAATGGAGATAATTAAATCTCTCCTCTGGATGATGCAGCTGTGAACCTCTTTGAAAATCGGGGATGTGGTACCGCTCCCCCTTATATGGTGCAAGGAACCCTGTCTTCATCGGGTACCCTGAATCAACAAGAGAATATTTTCCTGCAAACGAATACGTTTATTATATTAGCATTTTCACTACATAATACATACTTTAATACTATAATTAAAGTGCATATTTACAAACCAGGTGGAGGTCGTGGGAAGTTGTCACTCTCATTATTGATGCAATTTAAAAAGATCCTGGTGCCGTGCGCTGACCCTTCCCATCCCACACACGCGAATGTGAATTTCATGTCAAAATCACATGCGCACATGCAGTTTACTGTTGTGGTCCCTTTCCTTCCTCTATATGGGTGTTGCTCCTCTTCTGGTAAGACCACAGGAATGTGAACCCCATCAATCGCACCAATGCAACCCTAACCATTGCCACAAAAATGCCATGTGAAAATAAAATACGTGGTATGACCATAAAGATAACAGGAATACAATCAAGTCAAGATACCAAATTCACAAAGTACCTTGAAATGTGGCCAATATCGATATGACCCCTGAATATGTGATGGCACGGTATGAAATGTAGGATCAGCAGGCTTGATAATGTCTGGTGCCATAACCGTGGCTAACAAGGTAACTACCGTGGCTACATGTCGATGCACTGTCTCACCGGAATGTTGAAATCTATCCTGCATCATTCTGTTACCCATGGCATTACCAAGTAACACCAATGTCATTGCCACTGACTCCTCCAAGCAAACTCTTTTGGTACCGTCATATCCATACCGAGTGCGCAATGTATTACACAATTGTCGAAACACATGGCTTGACATTCTAAACGAATTGTGACATTTTTGCTCATTTCCATTTAATGTATACTGTACCCATTCATACCCTGTTTGTATATTCGTATGCATTGGTATTTTGGTCATATAGGTCTCTATGTAAGCTACGACACTTGCACACCCAGCTATATATGCTGCGAGTACAATGTCGTCGCTAATCTCAAAGTCTGTGTCCCAGCATATGTTACCAACTTTAATTGCATGTACTCATCTAGAGTGATACTATAATATGTTGCCTAAAAACAACTTATTAGTATAGAAACTTACTGGTGCTGGGAATCAGATTCGTCGTTTAGCAAATCCATCATTTTGAATACCTTGAGACTTCTTTCTTTTTATGTCTGTGGAAAGCCAATACACACATATTCAGCAGTCACCTAGAGAATATTGTAAACATTGTAACAAATTTTTTTATTGTTTGCATGTATACATAATTTCATTAATATATATATATATGTATATGTATATGTATATATATACACACACACAACTTATCACATTAGTAAGTTATGAACATTTTTTAATGTCTTTTTTATTTCAAAATCATCGTTAATTACAAATGTGACTGAGTAGTTAAAGTTTACATTAATAATTACCTTGTTGATTATAAAAAATAATAATAATAGTCGCTGTGCATTTTCCTCTTTTAAAATAGTTGGCTAGCATTTGATTATAATTTTCTTCAATTCAAAGGGTAAAAGGTTTTGATTTTATACCCTCTCTTGGAAAACCAAAGTCAAGTTGAGGAGGAAGTATACCCTCGTACTGGTATATGAGTCCTCACCCTCACAGTTGAGTGGGACCCACCAACTATGAGGGAGATGACTCATATACCCATAACAAGGTATATTTTTCCCAAGTGGAGACATGTCAAATTAAGAAGGTTTTCAAGCTCATTGTCGAGAACCATCAACAATAAAACCACCACACCTTCATCATAGACCACCATCAATCCACCCCCGAAGTAGAAACACCTTCAACCACCACACAAAAACATATACAACCACCGATAACTATCAATCGACGCTCTTAAGACCCTCACACTAGTGAACTCACTGTCTTTGTTCATGTGTGTTAATGTCACTTGTTAGGTTTGCTAATGCTAGATGCCACCTCATGTGCAAAAACTCATGTTTTATAACACTCTCGTGCCTCTTCGCAACCAAAACCCTATAATGCTCCACAAGGAACTCTTAAAAAAAAAAAAAACAGGAAAAATATATACAAATAAATGTTTTACATATATCCTACACAATTAGTATACAAATAAATGTTTTACATATATAAACAGTAGCATAAGAGAAAGGAACAGGTAAGCATACATTCAAATGACAATTAATTAGTAATCATTGTTTTACATACACACCCATGGCAAGCATAAAGTTTGTGCCAATACAAAAAAAAAGTAATAAAAAAAAAGAGTGCAAGAGGTACATAAAGATAATCCGATCACTACAACACTAAGAGGTACATAAAGATAAGCAACCCGGGCTGTAGACAAGCCCCTTTCCTTCAGAGAACATGAAACTGAGGGTTCATTTCGTACTGTTTCTCTAGCCACCTTAGCTGGACCTCCTTCCTCTGAACATTAGCTGCAAACATGTTCCTACCGTCTACGTTATTCACGAAGAAGAAGGTGCTGAACATATGAAGGCGATCACCCGCTTGCACCCCAGGAAGACTCAACACCATGTCCATAATTGATTGCATCTCATTAGCTGCTGTGGTGCGAAATGGTGTATTATGAGTACTTACACTTCTACTTTCAACAATAACATCTGACATGCTCTTCAAAGAGTCGGACATCTCTTGAATGGTTGAACGCTTCTTTCTTGGTTTCTTGCAAATTCCCCTGTAAAGTGGGACACCGCTTGCCAAGCCTTTCCCCTTATCCACTGCCGGTCTTGCTCTGGACGATGCTGGGCCTTCAACCTCCATTGGGTCAATTGAGTTCGCAGAGGGTTCACATTGGGGGTCAAGAAATCCTTCTCCATCAGTGGAGTCCCCAGACCCTTCGCTGCATTCCTTTGGTATTTCACCACTCGTGCAAAATGCATTTTTCCCCGTTGCAACCGTGCCTTCAAACATAATTTCCATGGACTTAACATTTGGCAAAAGTTTTTTTTAAAGGTTAACGCTTTGGGACATGCCTACATGTGGACAACCGGTAGTTAGAACACAATATAGTTGTAGACAGCTGATTTTTTCACAATTATGTAAAGTGAACTAACCTGAATCTTTCGGGTCCACTACTCATCAGTGGCCTTCAGAACCCCAGTTACAGGATCATAACCCAACCCAGTCTCACCAAAACACTCCTTCCAATTCTTCCACAGTTTTTTCAGATGATCCCATTTGTTTTTATACTGCATGTGAGTCACCACTTTTCCCATTTCACCCAACTGCTCAATCACTGCATCAACCCCTTCCTTTCTTAAAAATCCTTGATGCTTCTTGTCGTCTAGGACTTGAGCAGCAGACAAATCACAATAAGCTTTTAGTTCTTTAGGATCTTTCCACTGAGTTCTCACATCATTCCCATCAACCTTCGATTTCCCCTTAACCATTTTTGCTACAACTTCCTTCTATACTCATTGAGGCATTTCAACGAACAGATTGTATGCATATCATAATCAGTTAGGCAAGCTTAAATGAAACATGCAAAATAAACTCACATATATATATATATATATATGCAGGAAGAGAAACACCCAAAATTATGACCACACCCAAAATAAACTCACATATATACTAATGTCATGAAAAACACAAAAACCACACACAAACAGCCAAAGACAAAACCACAGAGAGTATGACCACACACCAATAGAAAACAATATAACCATAACCACACACCAATAGGCAAAAGAGTATGAAAAGGTAGACAGAACAGTACCCGTGAATGCAGAGTTTGACGGCAACGACGTCCCACGCAGAGAGAATGTGAGCTCGAGCGAAGCACGAAGGGATGGGTTCGTTTGTTCCGTGTGGGATTGCGATTACCGTGTTTCAACTCTTGTTTTGATGGTTTATTGCAGGATGGTGGGTAGGTTTGGTTCATTGAAGACGAAGAGGACGGGGCATTGATGAAAATTGAAGACATCTCTGCACAGTAGTTGAGAGGAAGAAAGGGTAGAATGCGAAAATTGTAGCCGTTGGAGGGAACGCACCGTTTTGTGCTACTGCTTCGTGGGTCAGAGTTCTGTGAACAGTACAGTACAAGCAACGCATTTTGTGTTTATGCTCACCAAGAAAATGGAGTACCTTACACGCACAAACGTTTTAATGAAACGGTGCATATTGAGTTTAATTTTGCGTTTCAGCGTGGACGTTTTGCGCGTTACTTGTTGCTGCCACTGTAGCCGGGTCCCACGCCCATCAAAAACGCAAACGTAAACGGGCACAGTAAACACCCAATCCAAACGTAGCCTAAGACCAATTCCCATGTTCAAACTTTTTCCTTTGTGCTGACCAATGGAAAAAAGCTAGAGCCCGTTTTGCATTAGTTGGCTCCTTCAATTCCAGTAGTACCTTCTCAACAATCAAATCATTTAAGAGAATAGAATCAAAATTTTGAGTCAGAATGGAAAATAATGGAATGGAATGGAATTAAGTAACCTTAATTGAATGTTTTAAAATAAAGGAATGGAAAAGAATGAAAATGAATGGAATGTAAGTAATCTTGTTTGGCAGTAACATAGAGGGAATGGAATGGAATCATTTTATGACAATATTTTTATTAGATCCCTATTTTAAAATAAAGGGTTGAATATATAGGGGTATTTTGGAAGTTTTAGTAAAAAATTCATTAAATCTAATTTCATTCCCTCCCATTCTTCCCAATTTCGGGGGAATAAAAAATTGAGGTTTTAAAGGAATAGAGAAGAATGAGTGTTCCTTCCTACCTATTCCATTTCCTCCCACTCAAACTCTCAAATAAGGAAATAGACTTTACATTCTCTCCATTAAAACTCCCAAACAAGGGAAGGGAAGAATATTCTAAAAATATTCTTTTTATTTATTTCCATTTTATTCCATTGCCTCCTTCCAAACAAGGGCGAGTTCAATTTACAAAACCACACATTTTGTTAATTTAGGTTGTTAGGTGATACGTTCGTGTGTTGACATATTGTTTTATGTTTTGAGAAATTGCCCTACAAAATGAAGATGTTTCAAAGGAACTCTCAGTGTGCGTTTTTGGTGAAATATTTTTAAGGATTTTGGGAATGAGTTGAATTGGGAATGTTTTGTGTTTTGTGCTTTGATTTTAGGCGAAACTACATCGTTTTGGAAGCCGGCAGCAGTGCTTTTGCTTTCTTTTAAACAATGTCGTTTGTATGACTGATTTGGCAAAAAAAAAAAAAAAAAACCGTTTGAGATTTTGGCAAAACCGACCCATGGGTAGTGGGCCAAATATATAGGACATTTAATAACTCTCTCACAGTCTCCTTGTGGTGCTTAAACGAAGCGTTTCGTTAGCTCATAAACTATGAAGTCTGAAGCACAAAGCTTCAGGGCACAATAGAAGAGTGGATCCAAAGACATACATACATACATACGGTGCGTTTCGACTATCAGTGGCTATTGCCTTTGCGTTTGCGGCCACCATAGTAACTCATCTCTTCTTTGCTTTGGTAACTGCTGCTGATTCTGATCAACTACTTTCTTTCCATTGTTTTCATTAAAAAAAGTTTTTCAATTAATTCAAGGGTATGTAAATTTCATGCTTAATGCTTTGTTTGATTGCCTAGAAAGGGCAGTAAAATGAAACAAAGTTCAAATTTTTAGCCTTACCCTTATCTCAATACTTTCTTTAATTCCCTAGAATTTAAGTGTAGGGCAAAAAAAACATGTTCAGGTTTTTACATGCTTTGTTTAATTGCATCAAAATGATTTAGTCTTTGTTTGGTTAGCACCAAAATGTTGCTTTTTAATTGCATTATCTCCTTAAGAAAAAAATAAATAAAGGCAAAATTCTGCTTTGGGATGCAGCAATGTATTGCACTGTTTTAGTGTTTTGTATATAGTACTATAAAACTGCCATTTATTAATTGTTTATTTGTGCCTTTTGAAAGTTGAGTTTAGCATTAGAGCATTCACAATGACAAATGCCATCCTATCTTATTTTACCATCTCAAAAAGCTACTTTATCAATTATATCATACTATTTTACAATACACTCAATATCCCAAAACTCTATTTTTTTCCCATTTTATTTAAATATTCTTTTTTATTCCTTTTTTTTACTATTTCTCTTTTTCTCTTCCTTTTCCTCTCTTTCTCCCTCAACCTCTAACATCGGCCACAACAGATAAAAAAAAAACATAGCCACCACGCCACCACCAACACACAGTCACCCCCACATACCCCAGCACCACCCACCAGACCATTAAACCAAAACTAGAACCACATTAAAAAAAAAAAACAAAAAAAAACAAAACAAAACAAAAAACAAAAAACCCATCAAAGCATCAGTTCAAACCAAGCCAAAACCCCACATATCCCAGCAAACCCATTTAAAAAAAATCACCATCGGAGCTATCAATGAAGCCACACATATAGCGCACATCACAGCAGCTCTTTTGGGTTCTCTCTCTTTCACTTTTTATCTCTTTGTTTTCTTTATTTTTTTGTTCAAAGCTCTCTCTTTTTGGTAAGTGTCTTTGGAGACTTGGGTTTGGGTTTTCAAGGAGGGATTTTTGTTGGGTATGGCTGAATGGTGTTTGTGTTTACCGATCCACCCATTGATCAACAGATCCACTGATTCAAACCCACCGATCAACCAATCCAAACCCACCATCAACCGATCTCAGCCCACTGATCCAAACCCACACCACCACGATCTTCGATCTCCACCAATCCACACCGATCTCAAATCCAAAATCCAAAACCTAACTTCGGTGCAAGTTTTGAACAAGAGAATCCAAAACCCAGCTCCGGTGCAAGCTTTAAACGAGAGAAAAAGATGTGAGAGAGGCAGTAAGGAGTGAGGAGCTGTGAAAGAGAGAGGAAGTCAGAATGACTGAATGAGAGAAAACAAAAAAGTAAAATCAATAAAATAAAATATTTTCATTTACAATTGTGCTACAGTGCAATCATACATTTAGGAGCACACTGTAGCACAATTGCAAATTTTTTTGCAATTGTAAGATTTTGCAAGTCCGGATGTTGCTCACTTTTAATGCCTTAATGCTAAAATATGCTTACATATGGCATTTGCAAGCCCAGTTGTGAATGCTCTTAGTAGTGGTGGTGCTAAAAAACTAAATTGCTATTTTTAGTACCACAAACTTAAAAATTGGGGCTGCATTGGTGGAGACATATCTAAAATTTTTAGCTCTTGAGCTACAGTGCACAGCCATCTTTGGCTGTGCACTGTAGCTCAAAGCTATACCAAAATATTAACATTTTATTTATCTTTTCAATTAAATAATATTTACTCTCATCTTCTTCCTCCTGTAGCACTATAGCACAAATACATTTCATTCATTTTTCATCTTCAGCTCTTCTCCCTTTCTTTCTTTTTTTTTTTCCTTTTTTTTCCCTCTCTTCCTCCATGGAGAGATCAGAGATCGATAGTGTTGATGATTTCGGTGAGGATCTTGGTGCCAAAACAATGAGACTAAGCTCAGCAACGGTTGGGTTCGGTGCCGAAACGGTTCGTGGGTGGTTTTAGTGAGGATCTCAGTGCCGAAACGATTGGCGCTCTTCTTCCCTCACCTCCACTCCGCCGCTGGGTTCGTGGGTGGGTTGCTGAGGTCGTGGTGTGTGGTTGCTGTGTGGGTCTCTTTGGATTACATATCTGGGTTTTAAGATTTCTGAGTGTGTGTATAGTGTGCTCTTGGCTTGGGTATCTAAAGGGTGAGATTTCTGGGTTTTTTTTTTCTCAATTGGTTGCTAGTTTTTTGGTTGAGCTTGAGGTTATTGTGATGTTGGTTGTGGTTTGGTTGTGCCGTGATGTTGTCGTGGGTTTTATTTTTATGGTTGTGGGTTGATTTTCTTGGGTAATTGTGGGCTGATTTTGGTGGTTGTGGTGGTGGAGGAGTTGGCTGTGGGTAGTGGTAGTGGTGGTGGGCTGTCTGAAGTGGTGGTTGACCGGTGGTGGTTGTTGCTGTTTATTAAAGTGGATATATTATTTTATTGTGTTAAAAACTAAAATAAAACCACTAATGTTAGATATTTTGTAAAGTGAGAAGGTAAAATAGATAAAGTAGATTTTGATAGAGCCAAATAGCTAAAATTATGGCTCCACCAATGTGGATGCTCTCAGGTAAAGGGGCATTCACAATGAGGTTGCTTAGCAACTCAAACATTAAAAATATTCTTACAACAAAGGTGTTATTTTGACTCGTAGCTATAATTTTTTAACTCATTGCTACAGTGGGCTGTTAGAGCATTTGCAGCAGTGAAGCTAAAAAGCTATAATGCTATTTTAGCTCCACCAATATACCAAAAAAGCATTGCAGCAGTGGAGGCAAACTTATAAGTTTTAGCTGATTTGCTACAGTGCACATCTATAGATAGATGTGCACTGTAGCACACATCTAAAAAAAAAAAAAAAATTATTCCAATTCTGATTAAAATAATGCAACTCACTCTATTTTTTTTTTCATTTCTTTTTATTATATCTGATTGTGCTCTCATCTCTCTCATCTCTCTTAAGCTCTCATCTCTCAAGCTCTCAAGCTCTCATCTCTCTCAAGCTCTCATCCCACGCCGTCGCCGTCCCAGTTGTCGAATCCTTTGCGGAAGACCTCCCATAGTCGTCGAATGTGGGCGCCCACGTTGAAGACTTCGGCGTGGTGCCCCGAATCGGATCGGACCCCAAATCGCTTCCCATACGGATCGGACCCCAAATCGGACCGGCTCCGACCAAACCCTCAGTACCTGTCGTCGAAATACCCACCGGCGTGGTCGAATTTCACTGGAGGTTTGGGTTTTTTTTTTTTTTTTTTTTTCCTGCTGTGGACTGGCCCCAAATCGGACTGGCCCCAAATCGGACTGGCTCCAACCAAACCCTCTGTACCTGTCATCGAAATACCCACCGGCGTGGTTGAATTTCATTGGAGATTTGGGTTTTTTTTTTTTTTTTTTTTTTTTTTTTTTCTGCTGTGGACTGGTGGTGGTGTTGGTGGTGGGTGTGGGTGTGGGTGTGGCTGATGGTAGAGTGGTTGTGGACCTGTAGTGGTTATATTATTTTATTGTGATGTGTATATTATTTTATTGTATTGAAAGCTAAAATAAATCCACTGCTGCAGTATGTGTGTAGGTAAAATAGATAAAGTGACTTTTTGTATAGCTGAATAGCTAAAATTTTGCCATCAATGCTGTAAATGCTCTTATATGGGCTGCAATAGATAACAGCCCACTGTAGCTTAGAGATATTTACAACAAATAATATTTTATTAGCCCACACGCCCAACCTCTCCCACACGCGTGAAACTTTCTACCCTATCTCATCTCATCCTCTCTCACGCAGAACGGCAGAAACAACGCAGCTCCCACACGCCCAACCTCTCCCTGTTTCTGCCTCTCTCTCTCACGTAGCCAAGCCGATGCCACCATCGCCCAGACCTCCCTCCGCCTAGCAATCTCTCTCCTTCGCCTAGCCCCCTCTCCCTTCACCCAACACCATCGACGAATCATTTTTAATTTGCTGTGTTAAGGTGTGAGGTGTCGCCGTGCTCGGATTCGTGTGTTTGGATTGGCCGTGCTCCGATGGCTCGATTGTGGGTCTGATTTTGTGGTGATGTGGGTTTGATTTGGTGTTTGTATCGGTGTTTGGTGCCGGTTTTAATGGTGGATTTTGGTGGGTTTTAGTGGTCTGATTTGGTGTTTGTATTGGTGTTTTTATCGGATTTTGGTGTTTGTATTTTATAGCTTCCTTACTGTGAATGCTTTAGAGAGAGAAGAGAGAATGGGATTGCCTGATGCACCGGGAGATTTGTCATCAGAAGTGGATGTTGATGCTTTCAGACGCCTCTTCCCTCTGAGCGTCATCTCACTGAATCTATAAGGCCGGATGGTAGGCCACTTGGAAGAGCTAGAGATACAACCATAGCCCTTGGGTAGTTATCGCTTCTGTCATTTATTCACAATCTTATTCTTCCACCTCTCATATGGATTTTACTGTATCATTGTTTATACTCGAACTGAATCGCTCAATCCTTTTTTCTTTCCAAACACAAAAAATCAAGGAGCTGTTGCATCTGCTGAGGGTTCAGCATTGGCAAAATTTGTTCAACTGTTAGTGCCTTTCTCTTACTTTCTCTCTACATTTTGCTTTGGGCTCTGTGAGCCTAGTTGTTTTAATTTATTTTGTGATCTAATAACTCAAAAATTCTTTTTTCCTTGGACAGACAATGTTGGCTGCTATTAAAATGGAAGTAATGACTCCTTCCATGGAATCACCGGATGAAGGCTGCATAGGTTGACTATTAACTGCATATTTTCTTATACTTTTTTTTTTTTTTTTTGTCCTCTCTTGCCTTTATATGTTTTATATATGGGATGTCAATATGTAAATCTTTGTCATTTCAGCTATCAATTTCCACATGCCTCCAATTGTTAGGCCTGGCAGGCCAGCTGAGATAGCACCAGTTGTGTCAAAACAATTGTCTGACACTATTTCAAGGCATGTAATTATATTCTCTGGGTACTTCTTTCTGGTTGAATTTTCTTTTCTGAAATCCTTTTAAGTTGGAACAATGAGCACCAGACCATTGACAAAATTTCAACGGAAATTTTATTGATCAAGAAAATTGTAACTAGGGTTCCTTTATTTAGAGTTCCAAACTTATTATCCTTGTAGGATTGTAGGAATAGAAAATAGCTCCACTAACCTAGGAAGAAAAGGAATTAAATTCCCGAAACAAGTAGGAAAAGAAAATAAGGTTTAATTAATTAAAAAATAAAATAAATCCTAGACGTACATTAATTGTTTAGGCCTTAGGCCCAACTAATAGCAGGCTTCATTCATAATGCCACCGGTGAGGCAATCTTCTTCTTGCGTCTACATCCATAAGTATGCTATTTGGAGGCCTTTATTGTGTCTGTACTCTGTACTAGGGCATTATATGTTCACATATGCCAGTTAGTCTAGTCATTTAGGATAGGATCATGATGCCCAATGAATTTATTGTTTCAGATAGAATTCAAAAAAAAAAAAAAAAAAAAGAACTTTAGAATTTGTTATCAAATTACACATGTAGGCTCATCTCCATAACTTTCTCTTTGGTACTTCCTTGTTCCTTATCTTGCACTTGTTGTGCCTTGAAGTCTGAAGCATCACCTTTTTTTATACGATTATTTGTAGGGTTGATCAAGACCTCTATTTGGTGGTCAATTATCTTATCTAATGTTACTTTCTTAGCTTATTCAACTTAAGTGTAACTTTACTGTAGTGACTAGTTATATGTGCTGTTGCAGTTCTGGCATGATCAACTTGAAAGAGTTATCCTTGGTCAGTGGAAAAGCTGCTTGGATGGCATACTTGGTAATGGTTTTTTATTGTCTGCATCATCATCTTTATCTGTTTGAATTTAGAAGTCTTCCTCTTGATGCTTTCAGCATTTTCTTTTGGACAAATTGTTAATTATAATGGTCCTTTTCTCTATTGGATGATAAAGAAAGACTCAAAGTCATATCTTGCAGGACATATACTGTTTGGATGCTGATGGTGCTCTCTTCGATGCTGCTTTACTATCAGTTGTTGCTGCATTTTCTCATTGTAAGATTTACATTCTTTCTGTCATTTGGTATTGTCTGTGACCTATTTAGATGCTAGCAACAGGCCTAACAGAAGCCTAGAAAATTCATCATACTTGCACAAAACTCAACACGCCCCCGAAAATTTGAATCTCGATTATACTGTTTCCTTACCTTTCCTGATGTATTGATGGTGAAGAGAGGCATGACTCTGGTTCTTACCCTATGTATGTAGCATTGGTCATACTTGGTTATGTATATGAAATTACGCCATCTTTTCCCTGTTCAAATATATGTTGCAAGTTTTACAATGTTTTTGTTGGTTGTGTTTTACTTTTTGGTTTACTTGGAGAAACTGGGTAAATGCACACCATTTTATTTATTTATCTTATTGTACAAGCACTGTAGAAAGCTTCTTGATTGTACGATGCAAGTCCAACCATGTGTTGAACCTCCACCAATTTAGTAGTTGAAAATTTTGGGTAGTTTTAGACAATTTTAATTTGAGAATTTTCTGTCTCATGATCTCCCACAAATATTTTCATTGTCCAAGTCAATGAGCTTCAGCTCAAATTGTATCTACTATCATTATAAGAACAAATTTTTACCCGTCAAAACCTAGTGGTTGGAAGCTTGGGATGAGCTGTAAATCCAAACATCTGGGGCTTGATTCTCACTAGGAGTTCCACTAAATTACTCCTCAGGGTGGGTGGCCCTGCCTTGGTGAGGTGAGGTTCCACATCATTTTAAAAAAAAATATCATTATAAGAACAACATGGAGGGTAAGGTTGTGGGTTCAAATTCAAAACCCATTGGGTATGCATGTAACTTACTAATCAAAAGGAAAAAAATGGTGAGGTTGTGGGTTCAAAACTCACTAGATTTATGAATAACTTACCCAAAAAAAAATCATAGTCTAATTGCTTTGCTAGAATTAGATGGTCTAAAATTGATTACTATGGG
>JARYZH020002587.1:0-14880 GCA_030021035.2 Notholithocarpus densiflorus
AAAGCTCACATTTCTATTAGACGTAAGTGATTCCCTAACTAAAGTGGCCTTATGCTTTGAAGCAACTTCCCTGAAATTATTTTCATATATATGGTTGCATGATGATGGTACAGAAGAGAAAATAGACTAATGAATGTTTCAAAATGCCTTAGAAAATTTTGGTTTTGGTAGGAAATTACCTGCGTGATGTCTCCTGTCTTCAATGTTTCCATATTTTTCTTTGCATTTTATTCTCTACCCCATGCACATGTTATATTTTAATGTATTCATTAAAATGAAACATAATCCTAATTTTTGTTTTAACATGGCAAAGGTAATTGTTTCTATAAAAAAAAAAAACATGGCAAAGGTAATTTTTTATATTTCCTGCTAACCGAATCATTTGACTTGAACTAAAGTTTGATTTCAAAATGTACGGGAGAAGTTCACATATTTTTTTTTTTTTTTTAAGTTTTAAATCCATAGGAGGTTAATGGTATTTTAACCTTTTGTTTATTATGCTATAAAGACTTTCCATCAACTTCCTCTTCTACATCACAACATTTTTCAATGCAAGGCAATAAGTGGGCATATCCCTAGCTAACCTCGATTTTTAATGACTTTAGAGTGTCCATTCTGTAAATTTTAACCAACTTGTAGCTCGTGCTTAATTACGCAATGAAACATTCAATAATAGTAATAATAAGATGGTCTTACTTATGTGAATAAGGTGGTCATCTCCACCCTAAGTAGACTACATACAATTAGAAACAAATTTTGGTTCAATTTGAATTCTAATTATACTTCCACTTAATATAATATATATGATATTATATATATATATATATATTTATATATATATATATATGTTATCAACAACAACAAAAAAATGAATGCCAATACAAAATGCTCTATTCTTCACATATAAATTTGCTATTGGAAGATTAACATATGAGTGGTGTTTAGCTTTTAAGTTAGGTAATATCTCAATATATTTTTCAATGGCAAGGAAATAAGTGGGCATATCCCAAAAAATGTATACTTGTTAGGTAAATGAGAAGTTTCACTGCAGCTTAATTCTTAAGTTTTTGAGATAGGTAAATAGAGGTGGTGAAGAGGAGGTGGCATCTTTAAGATAGTTATTTCATCTCTACTATATCTCTATCTGCATATTAAAAAAAATACCTCTATTACAAAAAAATTAATATAATTACAAATGTTTTGCTTATATACTATGTGCGTGCAATTTTTTTATGTTAACCTCAGTCTACAACTACAAATGTTAGGTCATTTTGTAGTTGTACTCTGGTTATATAATGTATTATAAACCCGATTTAAAACACTATTATTACTATTTTCGTATGTGTTTTAATAAGTATTACTGTTTACTCAAAAAAAAAAAGGAGGGGATGTTTATCCCACATTAGTTATGTGTGTCTAGTGTCCGCTGTTTATAACCCCAATCTACAACTACAAAAGTTAGGCCCTTTTGTAGTTGTACTCTAGTTATGTAATGTATTATAAACCCGGTTTAAAACACTATTATTACTATTTTCGTGTGTGTTCTAATAAGTATTACTGTTTACTCAAAAAAAAAAGGGGGGGGATGTTTATCCCACATTGGTTATGTGTGTCTAGTGTCTGTTGTTTATAACTCCAGTTTACAACTACAAAGGTTAAGCCTTTTTCTAGTTATACTTTGGTTATGTAATGTATTATAAACCCTGTTTAAAACACTGTTATTACTATTTTTGTGTATATTCTAATAAGTATTACTGTTTACTCAAAAAAAAACTAAAAGGAAGTTTCTTTCCTTTTATTTTTTTTTTTCAAATGATTAACTGATCAGTTATGCACTGACATGTTTCTACTAAAAGGAAGTTTCTTTCCTTCAAATGATTAACCGATCAGTTATGCACCGATTACGAATGACCCAATAAGAGTATTCACATCAAAGGTGTTAAAAATTTTAACTTTTAATAGTTCAAAAAGTTACTTTATCTATTCTAACAACTCACTTTACAATACACCTTACATCAAATCTTCTATTTTTACATACAATTCATTAAAATAATATAAGCAAGCAACTAGGGGTGTTCACCAAACCACACCAAAACCGCCCGCAAAATGGCATAACCACACTGCACTGCAAGTAACAGTGCATCGCACCACACCGCACCGCATCACATGGTGCAGTGCAGTTTGTGGTTTTATAATAAGAAAATCGCACAAATCGCATCGCACCTTCTCTATATATTAATATATTTATTTATTTTTAATATTAAATATATTATTAATAGTTTAACAACCCTAGTTTTCAAAAAAAAAAAAAAATAGTTTGATAACCCTAACAAGTGTTGACTAGGAAAGTCAGCCCAAAAAAAAAAAAAACTAGCTCAATAGTTTAAAACTTAGCCCAAAGCAAAGGGAAAAATTAGTTTTGGGTTGAGTAGGAAAAGCCCCAAATTTGAAAAATATACCGATTTCAAACCATTCAAACCGCATTTTATACTCCGTACCGCACATGTGACTGCAAAAATGAGATGTGGTGCGGTTATGGTTTTGGCTAAACTCTAAATCGCACCGCATTGCACCACACATATGACCGCAAGAATAAGGTGCGGTGCAATTATGGTTTTTGCTAAACTGTACCGCAAAGTGCAATGCTAAAAATGGCCCAAAACTGTACCGCACCGCACCGCACTGCAAACACCCCTATAAGCAACCATTAAAATAATATTAAAAAAACAACCACCACAACCAGCCATCGCCTCCACCAGCCACAATCACTACTATGACAACACAACCTGCCGGGAAATAAAAAAAAAAAATCATTGTCACAACCACACCACCATCAACAACTGCAAAACCCATTAAATCCACACAACCACCACATGCAACCCATGATGCACAACCATCGCCACAACCCCAACAAACCGAAAACAAAAACAATAGGTGATGGCAAAACCCACAATCACAAAACCTAACAAACCCAAATTATATAGTACCATCTAATGAAACTATATAAGAAATTGAAATTTTATATATATAGAGAGAGAGAGAGGTTGGGTTCAAATAATTCTAAGTTATGTTACATAACTCAATAGGTTTTTTATTAGATGCAAATTTTAACAATCCATCATTAGATTAGATTTTCTTATTATAATATACATTCATGCAAAATCTCAAGATGATTTAAAATCAATAACTATATTATCGTTCAAATGTATAAATTTTAATTTTTGTATTTAAAATTGTTCATAGAAGATTGGTTTCTAATTCGAATAGTAACTAGCATCCAATTGACATGAGATTTGGTTTACATGTTAAGAACATGAAGAAAATACAATCTAATAGAAGGATTTTCAAAATAATAATCCCTTAAAAATATGGGTTTCTAGTAACTAGCATATGATTGACGACTTTAACTTTACACACACACTATATATATATATATATATATATATTTATATATATATGTATATATATCACTTTTGATTGACACAAAACTTGGTATATATGTTAAGAACATAGGAAATCCAATGATGAGTTCTGAAATATTAATCTAATAAAAAGGTATTAAATTGTGTAACATTGCGTAGAATTTCTCTCTCTCTCTCTCTCTATATATATATATATATATATATATATATATAATATAATATAAAAACAAATGTGATGTTAATACCATTAGTATTATCTAATGTGAATAAAAAAAAGAAATGAATTATCAAATGTGTCGTAGATAGCATTATATGTGATGTTAGTACCATTTAATGTAATTTTTTAAAAAATAATTACAACATGCTGCTATCTTACAACTTGAATATTTTTTCCTTTATACTCCAAGCACTTTTTGCATAAGAAGATACCAATTCAACTACGAAACCCTTAGCCAATGTAATGTTTATAGCAAGTTAATTGCTAAAGTGTAGGGAATTAAACCAAATTTCCAACCTGTGAGAAACAAAATAAATAGAGAAAGCACACGCCAAAAAAAAAATAATAATAATCACATGCACAAGACAGTATTTACGTGGTTCGGCAATTTGCCTACGTCCACGAAGTTGCAGGGATTTCAATATTATCAGGGAAGAATACAGAGTACAAGAATTGCGGCTACAATACTTTTTCTCTCACTCTACAGAAGGCGGCAACAACAACCTACAATCTTATATCACCCTAATCACGGCAAAGTCGGTTTATATATGAAATGGACCCAAAAAATTTTTCCCGAGGGCGTTGCCCCCGGACCCCCAAAAGGCTTGTCCATGGGCTACAACTTGGGCCTGTCAACCCAAGCCTCCACTCCACGGACTAAGCCTCAATAAATCTCCCATTAAAAACCATACAACATTATTCGGGCCGGGTCGGGTCGTTAACTGGATCAAACATAAACTAAGCTCCACAAAGCCCAACAAATCTCCCACTTGGAAACTAGTTCAATCACCAACATCAAACCGCTATCCTCCAAGAAACAATCCCTCATCCTCCTATCCTCAAGCTAGAAGACCAATTGAAGCTGCGCACAGCTTCAACTTCTCAATAGTGACACCCTTAGTCAACATGTCTGCCGGGTTCTTAGATCCACAAATCTTCTCAAGTATTACCAACTTATCTTCAACAAGATAACGGATAAAATGGTATTTTGTTTGTATATGCTTCGACTTTGAATGAAAAGCCGAATTTTTTGGCAAGAAAGATTGCACTCTGACTGTCACTATGTAGAATGCCCATCTCCTGCTTCTTACCCAATTCATCTAAGAAACCATGTAGCCAAATCATCTCCTTTCCAGCTTCAATTGCAGCAACATACTCAACTTTTGTAGTAGACAAAATAACAATCTTCTGTAGATTTGAAACCCATGATATAGCTGTACCACCTAGAGTCAAAACAAACCCAGTAGTACTCTTTCTACTATCAATATCACCAGCAAAATCAGCATCTACATAACCCTGCAGTTTCAAACTTGCACCTGTAAAGCAAAGACATGTATCTGATGAACCCTTCAGATATCTCAGAATCCACTTCACTGCCTCCCAATGCTGCTTTCCAGGCCTACTCATGAATCTACTCACAACTCCCACTGCATGTGCAATGTCTGGCCTTGTACACACCATAGCATACATCAAGCTGCCAATAGCTGAGGCATAAGGCACCTTACTCATATGGTCCCTTTCTTCTTCTGTCTTCGGTAACTGTTCTTTGCTTAGTTTGAAATGACTACCCAAGGGTGTGCTCACTGGTTTGGCTTCATTCATATTGAACCTGCTGAGAACTTTCTTCACATACTCTGACTGTGAAAGCTTCAATGTACCATTAGCCTTGTCTCTAATGATTCTCATACCAAGGATTTGCTTTGCAGCTCCCAAATCCTTCATTGCAAACTGTTTGGACAATTACTTCTTCAGATTATTAATCTCCTTAATGCTAGACCCTGCAATAAGCATATCATCCACATTCAACAGTAATATGATGAAAGAATTGTCAAAAGACTTAACATAGCAACAGTGATCAGCCTCACATCTCTTGAAACCAATTCTATACATAAAATTGTCAAATTTCTTATACCACTGTCTAGGAGCTTGTTTTAGGCCATACAAGCTCTTTCTCAATTTGCAGACTAGATTCTCTTGTCCCTGAACAATGAACCCTTCTGGCTGAATCATGTAAAGGTCTTCCTCCAAGTCACCATGAAGGAATGCCGTCTTCACATCTAACTGCTCAAGATGTAAGTTTTCTGCAGCCACCATTCCCAATACCAGTCTGATTGTTGACATCTTCACAACTGGAGAAAATATCTATGTGTAGTCAATGCCCTCCTTCTGCTGGAACCCTTTAACAACTAATCTGGCCTTGTAACGTTTGCTACCATCATGCTCATTCTTTATTCTGTATACCCACTTGTTGTGCAAAGCCTTCTTTCCTACTGGCAATTCAGTCAATTCCCATGTCTGATTCCTCAACAAGGAATCCATCTCATCTTTCATGGCTAACTCCCACTTACTTGAATTCTCATCTTGCAAGGCTTCATCATAACACTCTGGCTCACCACCATCAGTCAACAGGAGATAATTTAGAGTGGGTGAATAACGCTGTGGAGGTCTAATATTCCTGGAAGATCTGCGAACTTCAGCTACAGGTGTACTCTGATCTACCTGTGTATTTACATTCTCCATATCTTCTTCACCCATTTTCTGGACAGTACTTTTAGTCAATTCATCTAAGTTGACAAACTCAGATTTCCTTTGATCTCTCTCTATAACGTCTGACACTACAGTTGACCTGTCCTTGTACATAACATGTTCATTAAATATCACATTTCTACTTCTGATGATTTTTCTGTTTTGTTCATCCCAAAACCTATAGCCAAATTTCTCATCACCATAGCCAATGAAAAAACATATTTTAGACTTTGCATCAAGTTTACTACGAGCATCAGAATCAATATGAACATAAGAAACACAACCAAAAACTTTTAAATGGGAAAACTTTACCTCTTTACCACTCCAAACCTCCTCAGGAAGTCTGAACTCCATAGGAACTGATGGTCCTCGGTTTATCAGGTAAGCTGCAGTACTAACAGCATCAGCCCAGAAAGTTTTTGGTAGTCCAGCATGCAACCTCATACTCCTAGCACGCTCATTGAGAGTTCTGTTCATGCGTCAGCCACACCATTCTGCTGTGGTGTCCCAGGAATGGTCTTCTCCATCCTAATTCCCTGTGCAGCACAATACTCACTGAACCCTCCATCTATGTACTCTCCTCCATTATCAGACCTCAAACATTTTAGTTTCAAACTTGTTTCTGTCTCAACCATGGCCTTCCACTTCTTAAAAATTTCAAATACATCAGATTTATTTTTCAGAAAATAAACCCATACCTTTCTGCTTGAGTCATCAATGAAAGTGATGTAGTACTTTGAACCTCCAAGGGATGCAATTGGAGAAGGCCCCCACAAATCAGTGTGTACTAACTCCAATTTTTCAGCCTTCGGTGTCCTGCCAGTTTTCAAGAAGCTCACCTTTTTCTACTTTCCTAAGATGCAACTTTCACACATGTCAAAATCAATGGACTTCAATTCTGGTAGTTTTCCTTTTGACAACAGCATCTTCATCCCTTTCTCACTCATGTGACCAAGTCTGCGGTGCCATAGACTTGTATCAGTACTTGCATCAGCAACTGCAATTGTGTCTCTTGGACTTGAGGTCATATGCAGAGTACCAGTTTTCTTTCCATGAGCTAATACCCTAGCTCCCTTTGTAACCTTCCAAGTACCGCCAACAAATAGTATTGCATGCCCTTCATCATCAAGTTGTCCAACAGAAATCAGATTCCTCTTCAAGTCAGGAATATGTCGAACCTTCTCCAGTAACCAAACAGATTCATTGGGCAACAGTATCCGGACATCTCCCATACCTACAACATCCAAGGCTGAACCATCAGCCAAATACACCTTACCAAAATCACCTGTAACATAATTCTGTATGATTTCTCGGTGTGGAGTGGTATGAAACAAAGCTCCTGAGTCCAAAACCCAATCATCAAGTGGACTGTCTACTGCAAGAAGTAATGCATCTTGTACCTCTTCTGTTACAGCATTAGCAGAATCATCTCCATTCTTCTTCTTAGGACTTTTGCATTGATTCCTAAAGTGACCTATTTTTCCACAGTTCCAGCATTGTACTTGTTGGCCTGATCTAGATTTGCTTCTGTTTCGATTAGAATTTCTGGATTTTGATCTGCCCCGGTTTGAATTTTTGTCATTACATCTGCCTCTTGTCTCAAGGTTTAGGGCAGAACCAGATCCTGAGGTTTCACCTGCATCTCTTCTACGAATCTCCTCAGCCAGAATTAAATCTCATATATCATTGTATTTGAGCTTTTCCTTTCCTGTAGAATTGCTTACTGCCATCCTCATTGCCTCCCAACTGTTTGGCAAAGAAGCCAAGACGATCAGAGCACGAATCTCATCATCAAAATCAATTTCTACAGATGACAATTGATTTGTGATAATGTTAAATTCATTCAGATGTTGTGCTACTGATGTGTTCTCTGCCATCTTCAGATTGAACAGTTTCTTCATCAAATGCACCTTATTGTTTGCTGACGGTTTTTCATACATACCAGACAAAGCCTTCATCAGATCTACTGTGGTCTTCTCCTTTACAACATTGTGTGCAACAGACCTAGACAGAGTTAACCTGATAACTCCCAGTACCTGTCTGTCAAGAAGAGCCCATTCCTCAGCCTTCATAGCCTCAGGTTTTATC
This sequence comes from Notholithocarpus densiflorus, assembly GCA_030021035.2. Taxonomy (NCBI): domain Eukaryota; kingdom Viridiplantae; phylum Streptophyta; class Magnoliopsida; order Fagales; family Fagaceae; genus Notholithocarpus; species Notholithocarpus densiflorus. The sequence continues at coordinate 8,254 of JARYZH020002587.1, forward strand.
CCCAAAAGAGGCAGATGCAATTTCCTCCCATAGAGATAATCTTCAATCTGCATCCTCCAATACGCGAAGTCTGTGCCATCAAACTTTTCTATTCCAGACGCCTTTCCTGCTTCCTCTGCCATTGCTCCCACTCAAACCTAACCCTAGGCTCTGATACCAGTTGTAGGGAATTAAACCAAATTCCCAACCTGTGAGAAACAAAATAAATAGAGAAAGCACACGCCAAAAAATAATAATAGTAATAATCACACGCACAAGACAGTATTTACGTGGTTCGGCAATTTGCCTACGTCCACGGAGTTGCAGGGATTTCAATATTATCAGGGAAGAATACAAAGTACAAGAATTGCGGCTACAATACTTTTTCTCTCACTCTACAGAAGGCGGCAACAACAACCTACAATCTTATATCACCCTAATCACGGCAAAGTCGGTTTATATATGAAATGGGCCCAAAAAATTTTTCCCGGGGGCGTTGCCCCCGAACCCCCAAGAAGCTTGTCCATGGGCTACGACTTGGGCCTGTCAACCCAAGCCTCCACTCCATGGACTAAGCCTCAGTAAATCTCCCATTAAAAACCATACAACATTATTCGGGCCAGGTCGGGTCGTTAACCGGATCAAACATAAACTAGGCTCCACAAAGCCCAACATAAAGGTATTATACCAAGCGTCATATTTATTACACACTGCCATTACACACAAAGTTATGTGTAAAAAATATGTAACTAAAATCATGACTTGAAGTCAAGATTTAATTTAAAAACTATTACTATCAACTTCAGTCATTTCCCTTAAATATAAAAAAGGTATCGTAGAATTCTCCCACACGAAAACAGACACACAACTCAAAACCAGCCTTACAACTTCAACACAACAGAACCAGTTACAATGCAACAAACATCCTCAAAATCACCAAACGTGCCTCAAGAACTCTCTGTCATCACCACCACCACCACTACTGCAACCACACTCACAAAAACAAAGAATCTAACTTTGATACCTCTCATATTTCTTATCTAATTTGAAGTAGCAAGAGGCCCTTATGGAGAGGAGCCAGCAGTACAAGCAGCAGGACCCCTTTTAACTATCATTAGTTTCTTGGTGTTCCCTTTCATATGGAGTGTCCCAGAAGCTCTTGTCACAGCTGAGCTCTCCACTGCTTATCCTGGCAACGGTGGCTTTGTTATATGGGTAGAGCGTGCCTTCGGTCCTTTCTGGGGTTCACTAATGGGAACATGGAAATTCCTCAGTAGTGTTATCAATATTGCTGCTTTCCCAGTTCTTTGCATAGACTATATGAAGCAAATAATCCCTGCTATTGAGTCTGGCTTGCCAAGGTACCTCGCACTTTTGTGTTCAACTTTAGGCCTTTCTTTTCTTAATTACACTGGTTTGACAATTGTTGGTTATACTTCTGTGGTACTTGCTGTGGTTTCACTTTTGCCATTTATATTCATGTGCTTGATTGCACTCCCGAAGATCAAACCTCATAGGTGGCTCAGTTTGGAACATAAAGGTGTTAAGAAAGATTGGAACTTGTTCTTTAACACCCTTTTTTGGAACTTAAATTTCTGGGACAATGTTAGTACTTTTGCGGGAGAAGTTGATCAGCCCCAGAAAACTCTTCCAAGGGCTCTTTTTATTACTGTGATTTTCACTTGTTTGGCTTACGTGTTTCCACTTTTGGCTGTCATTGGAGCTCTTTCTGTGGAGCCAAGTGAATGGGGAGCTGGGTTTATGGCCCAGGCTGCAGAATTGATTGCTGGGAAATGGTTGAAAATCTTTCTTGAAGTTGGTGCTATGTTAGCAGCAATTGGGCCTTTTGAAGCCCAATTAAGCAGTAGTGCTTTCCAACTTTTGGGCATGGCTGATATTGGATCTTTGCCTCAGTTTTTTGGACTAAGGTCTAAATGGTTCAACACCCCTTGGGTTGGAATATTGTTATCAACTTCTATTTAACTAGGGGTTTCATACATGAATTTCACTGATCATATCCTCAGCCAATTTCTTGTATAGTTTGAGCATGTTGCTAGAGCTTGCTTCGTTTGTTCGGTTGAGGAGGAAGTTCCCAAGGTTGAAGCGGCCACACCGGGTCCCAACGAGGCTGCCATTGCTGGTGGTCATGGCTATTGCTACTAAAAAAGTTTATTTAGTGAGTGGTATAATGACAGTTGCTGGGATTGGATGGTATACTTGATGAAACTTTGCAAGTCAAGGAAGTGGTTTCAATTCAACACTGGTAGTGAAGTTGGAGTAGAAGAAAATGAACACGAGAGGGTGGCAGGTCATTTATGACAAATTGACACCTTACGACATGTTCATCCTACTAGAAAGAACTGAACTCTGAGATTGAAGCGTTTTTGAAGGCAACACTCAACTAGTTGCGGGGGACACTGATTTGATTTGCTTCTGCAAACGGTTATCCACAATTGAATAATTCCACTTGCAGTGCAAAAAAGTCTAGTGTCATCACGAGTAGTTGTAATCTCTAGGCTCTAGCTCTAATTGCAGGTATTGACTATTGAGTCCCTTCAGTCCCTATGTATCTGGATCACAAAAATAAAAAGCACCCCAGTAACTAAAGCAACTGTATTTATTTAACATTATTGCGTGCACACAGCCATATAGAATGTAGTAATTTCACATTTGATTATGAAGATACTATGGAGTCTGGGAAGTGGGAAAAAATTTTATGTAGATTTTTTTTTATTTTTTTTAATGAGTTTTGAAAACATGGACAAGCCATGAGAATAGGGATCGAACACTTGAGACAAGACCTCACTATGAAGGTATAGACAATACCATCAGCCCATTAGCCGATGGTAAAAACAATTTGTAGATTTTTGGCTGTTGGTCAAGGGATTTGGACAAAAATGCATGGAACCCAAGTTTGAAAATGATTGAAATCCTAGCTAGATCCTCGAATCTGATTGCCTTGTGAAACTTCCAACATCTCACATCAGCTTGAAAACAATCAAAAAATCATATAAAGACGGGCGACGGCACTCGTTGTCTAGGGGTTCAACCCTGACTTCCAAAAAAAAATTATATATATAAAAAATATTTCTATTTAGTTTATAACCCTTAAATATTTTTGCACACCCTGATTATAGATTCATAGATCAGTCTAGTCCAAAACCAAACAACAATTAGACACTTACTGTAAAATTAGTGATTGTTTAAATATTTAATTTGTTAAGTATAGATACTTAGTATAATATTTATGTATGGATGAGTGTGACTATGTAAGTCATTAAATAATATAGTGTTAGTGGGTTGCATTTTGTCATTTAGTTTAATTTATTTTATAAAAATAATGACAACTACATAAAATATATATATATATATTATACAAACTTAACAAAATAAAATGGTCACACCTTGCCACATTAAATATAGATAATAAACCATCATGTAACGATTTCAAATTATAAAAACTCATAAAAAGGAATTCTAAAACTTAATGTATTTGAGGGTTTTTTTTTTTTTTTTTTTTTTTTTGGGTCGATAACTTGATAACTTGATATATTCAAGTTCACTTTTTTTATAAAATTTTGTTTAATTTAAGCTTTTTAATGACCTTCCTAAAAAAATTTTAGAGCCGCCACAATAAGAGTTGATAAGAGTTGGTCAATCATATTTCATTTCATTTGATGTCTTCTTTCATTTATTCATAGATTCTTTAAGGGTTTGTTTGGTTGGAGAAATGAAAAAGAGGGAGAATAGAAAATTGAGATATAATAGAAAAGTGGGAAGATGGAAGAAATATAGTTTTTTCTCATATGTGTTTAGTTGGTGTTGATACCTGTTTTTGACAAAGGGCCCAATAGCAAAAAAGCCCAACAAAGAAGAAAGATGAAAGGGGAAAAGAGTGGAAGAAACATGATGAAAGCAAATGGGCCATGAAAGCCCAAGAAAAGAGGTAAAAAGACCCAATGAGCCAACATGGCAGGAATAATAGCCAACAGGCATATGGGCACAACAAAAGGTAAAAGTTAAGTAAATGGGCTATGAAAGCCCAAGAAAAGAGGTAAAAATACCCAATGAGCCAACGCGGCAGGAATAACAACTAACAAGCCCATGGGCGCAACAAAAGGTAAAAGTAAAGTAAATGGGCTATGAAAGCTCAAGAAAAAATGTAAAAAGATCCAATGGGCCAACGTGGCAAGAATAATAGCCAACAGACCCATAGGCGTAACAAGAGGTAAAAGTAAAGTAAATGGGCTATGAAAGCCCAAGAAAAAATGTAAAAAGACCTAATGGGCTAACGCGGCAGGAATAACAGCCAGCAGGCCCATGGGCACAACAAGAGGTAAAAGTAAGGTAAATGGTGAAAGTTCAAGAAAAGAGGTAAAAGAACCCAATGGGTCTACGTGGAAGAAATAGCAGCCAGCAGACCCGTGGGCATAGCAAGAAGAGAAAAGAGGCCACTGGGTCCGAAGAAATAAGAAAGAAGGACAAAAGCCCAATGAATTGGTTGGGTAGAAACTTATGCCAAGCCAATGTGCAAGCCCATGAAGAAATAAGAAGAAATAATGCAAGCCCAGAAGCCCATGCCCTTCATGTTATGGAAATTAAGCACTAACAAAAAAGACACACAACAGAACTAGACATGGCAGGAACGACAGAAACGGTGTGGGAATGAAAGAAACAAACGCAGAGGATAGTGGAACGAGTACACAAGGGCCAGAGTACCACCCACTTATACCCATCCAATACAGGAGAGGTGGGCCCGCAGTCAAGGGACTCAGAGGGTGTGGCTTGGAGGTGGGGGGAAAAGAGTCTATTTTGGGTTTCCAACTGTAACTCCTTTTGGGAAAATTGTCTTGCTGGGATGGCATTTTGCCCAAAAGAAGTAACAGATTGTTGGACCACTTGATGCATGCCAAAGAAGTAGGTAGTGAGAGACCCAAGTCCTTGTCCATTCAGGCAAAGAGGGAGAGGCATAGGGCAAGAACAAACAAACAGAAATTTTGTCATGGGGATGGGTAATGGAAGAAAGAGAATACACTAGGTTTACACAGTGGTGGTAATGGCCAAGCAACCAATGAGTTGATGGGCGGTCCTAAAAGGATGCCCATAATAAACCAAAAACAGTTAGTGAAGCCTAAGGATAAAAGGGATAAATCCCATGAAATTAGCCCACTATAAAGAGGGGCAGCAGCCATAGATGAATGGGGGAGGACGGTAAGGCAACAGTCAGAAAAGACTAGGAAAGAAAACAGACTAAGAAAAAGAAAGAAAAGAGAAAAAGAAAGAAGAGGGAAAACTCAGTAGGAAAAGGCATGCATCAATAGACCATCTTTTCCCTTCCTCTTAAAAAATCCACTCTTTAGAATCTCACAAGTGGTAACAAACAACCATTTAGGCCCTTTCTCCAAAATGCACAACTTTGATGGTAGAAGCCTATGACAAGGTTGTTTAAGTTAGAGTTCGGGTTCCTTCTTGGTTCACTTTCTGCTGAAAGATCCGACCCATGGTTTTGATTGTGATATGTGTAATCTCATTTACTAAAAATCGTAATCACTGTTCTGTCGTGGCATCTTTTACTTATTATTTGCTGTGTTAGTCATTTTGTTGTAGCATCTTTACTATATTTTTTGTACTAGTTGTTCCCGTCGTGGCAGTCTTTATTATATTTGCAGTATCAGTTGTTTCAGCTGTGATGTTTTTCATATTTGTTGTATTAGTTGTTTCTACTGTGGTTTTTTTTTTTTTTTTTTTTTTCCATATTTGCTGTATCAGTTGTTTCTGCTGTGGTCTCTTTCATATTTGTTGTATCAGTTGTTTCCATTGTGGCAGTGATTTTTCCATGCGATTGTCGCGTTTGCCACAACACCTGGTTTGCTGTAGCACTCTTTGCTCTGTCTGCATATAGGGAACGCTCGGCCTGCACACAAACTGACCTTTAGCATGGTCCTACTAGGATATTAGGCCAACCCCAACTCTCCGACCCACAATCCAACATGCCTGAGCATAACATAACAAGTCCGGGCCCATTAACACAAAAAGGACCCCCACAATTGGGAGGATGGAAAAGTGGAGATATTGAAAACTCATTGGTTTAGTTAAGAAGAAAAATGAGAGGATAGAAAATATTTTTTAAATAAATTTATTGTCATGCCTATATTAGATAAAAATGAATTAACAAATTAGCAACAACAAAGAAAAAAGGGATGAACACCAAAAAAAAAAAAAAAAAAAAGAGAAGTACTTAAAAGACAAAAGCAAAAGAAGAAGAAAAAAAAAACCAAAGAAAATTAAAAATAAATAAATAAAAAAAGAAGAAGGGAAAAAAATGAAAGATGGGTGACAAAAAAAAAAAGCAACAAAAACCATGAGAACATTTCACATGGGCATTTATTTTCTTTCACTGGCACATAACAACAATTTCATGTTTTCCCTTCAATTTTTTCCCTAATAAAATATTTTGATGGACATGGAAACAAAACACTCGGCCCCTACCAATTTTTCTTTCAGTAATCCACCCAACCAAAAACCCCAATAAATTTCTTTCCCACCCCTTTTTTCATCCCCCTAAAATCCACCCAATGGTCCATTTGAAGAGATGGAAAAGTGAAGGGATGGAAAACAATTTTGTATGGTTGAAAAGAAAAATGAGAT
>JARYZH020002588.1:0-14879 GCA_030021035.2 Notholithocarpus densiflorus
GTGATGATTTTGTATTTCCATTCCACTGAGGCTATCACCTCTGTTCTTTTATACATATACTTTCTCATGTCTTTTTTTTTTTTATACATATTTTGTTCTAAGTTGGAGTTGTACATACATGTGATGCAGGAGTTCTTAAAGTAATCATCCTACTCATTGTGAGCAATTTTTTATTTTTATTTTTTGACATTCAATAAGTGCGGAAAGCTCTAAAAATGCGAGGATCGATTAAGTTCCACTCACCAGTAAGGCCCCATAATCCATAATAACACTTTTCGCCGTTTTGGTTAATCGTGTTATTGCATTGTATATTTGTATTTTCAAACTAACAGATTTTACACAAACCCACAAGACTGATGTGAATACTTAACAAAATCTGGTATCTTCTCCAAACCTTCTAATAACACATTGCTATTTCACTCACTGAGTCACTAAATTTCATTTAAATTAAGAAGCCTGTGCTACAAACTATTAACTAAGGTCTCTGTGGCTTATTTTAGAGGCACTGAGAGTATAAGGTATGTATGTAAATATATGAATATTTTCACAGATTTCATATATTTTATAGACAAAAATTAAAAGAGAATAAGAGTAGTGTAGTGATTTGATCATATTATATGTGTTTTACAAATTTGAAAATATACATGATATTATAAAACAAGAAGTTTTCCCAAATTGAAATCAATAAAATCCTATTTAAGATCAACTATGTTACAAGAAAAATTAAGTGGATTAACCATATTACTAATTGAAAATAAAATATTATAGAAATTGAACACAAAAACACAACTAGTAGTAATTTTGCATCTCAAAAGTATAAAAAATATATTTTTAAATGAAAAAAATATAAAAATATAAATATTATACTATTAATTTTTAGAGATAAGAGAAGGTTCCATTTAACTTGTCGTCTTACATCCCAAAATGCATTGAGCTGGCCTTGGCTTTTCACTATAATTCTAGCATATACAAAAGGTATAGAGCCAGTCTTTGTTGAGCACATATATTTTTCTTACCACGACTCCAAAATCCTCCAAAAAATTTATTAAAAAAAAAACACTAAATCATTGAAACTTTACAAATTCAAGCCTCTCAAACTCCAAAAAACTTCCACCCAAAAGCCTTCGAATATAAAGAACATAAAGAACATTGAGTCTTTGACAAACTCATAGCTAGAGATTCATCATACTTTTATTCTAAAGACCATTTGATCCAACTTTCAACCAAAGTGTAGAAAATTTTTGTGTTTGAATCAAAACTTCATTCACATAATTCTTGGATTGAAGGACTTTCATGGAGATCTCATTCTATTGTAAATTAATTAAATACAAAGAAATGTACATATTCATCAATACAAATCATTCATAAACAAAAAAATATGTTTGTGAATCAATTTTAATTATTTGATTTTCTAACTTGAGATTTAGTATTTACAAAAAGAACCTAGTGTTACGATATGGAAATATAAGCCATTTATTTGATTTTTGTCCGCAAAGAGCTTCTTCTCTCTTTGGTATTTCTTGGCATTCTCTTTGAAGCACTTCCTCTATTTCTCTACCTCATTGGAGTATTCTCTCTTTTGCGTTGTATCTATCTCTTCTTTTAACTCCTTCAATCTTTGTTGAATTAAGCCAAAAACATTCTTGTTCCACTTTTGCAGGGAACCACAAAGATTTTCTCCTTCTTGAGGCCTCTTTGGAAAGGCCTCGACCCACTTAATTGCCCCCCTAAGGTGTCCAAAATTATTGCTTTGTGGTCAAAGAGAATGGCTGGGAGGTGCTTGACTTAGGTTTTGCTAAACATTAATTTCATGCACTATTGGCTACAGCCCTGTCGATTCATTCCTTTATATTTTGCTTTACACATCTCTTATTTGACCAGGTGAATATATTCACATAGATCTAGAACTCCAAATCAATAAATTCGTAATCAGTCACTGGAAAAAAATATACTTCTGGGTAGGGGTGTAGCCAGGAATTTTTACATGGGGGGGCCGATTCGAACCATGAAGGTTGAAATCGACGACGATGAGTATCATCGTTGTATGAATAGTCTATATTTTTAGGTTGATATGGACCTTCTTTGAGATAAGCTCGTCGGATTTCATCTTGTTTGTTGATAGGGAATTCAAATATTTGTTTACGTGATCCTGGATCATGATCTATCTCTTCAGATTGAATTCTTGAACATTTGGAGGGGTCAGGGTGTTTATCAGGCATTGAAGTATCAACATTTATTTCTACAGCCACAGGTGTCCTAATTTTTGAATTGCTAACATCTTTTTTCTTAAAGAATGCATCAATTGTTTTTCGTTTGCATATAATTCTTTTAGCTTTAAGAATATGACTCAAAAATTAACCTGAAAAGAAGTTTAAAAAATAAAATTTTAATTAGAAATTTTTACTTAGTTATATGGATGTTATTCATACTCAAGAAAAAACAAAATTTCCACTATAATTTAAACATACAACCCATTTTTAATACGACTTTAATTAATAATAACCCCTCAAACAAAAACAAAAATTAAACATACAAGTATTGGTACACAATATAAACCAAACAATTTAACAACACCTAGAGCCACATGATATCTAACTAATCAAAAATAGGTAATAAATCAAAACAATTTTACCTTAGAAACTTTGTCTTCACAAAGTGCAAAGATGGGTCACCCGTGTGGCAATGCCTACTGCCTCTGCCTGACTGCCTCCAACTTTAGATCTTCCCTTCAAGACTCATCACAAACAATCTCCCCATGCCTTCAATCATGTATTTCTCTAAAAATCTATGAAAATATAAAGAGCATGTGAATATTTAGGTGTAGATAGTTGAGAAAATAAAAAAAAGACACTAAAAAGAGATGAATGTCAAATGCTTAAGAAAGAGAAGAAAACTCACCAGTCACCAAGTTCCAAAACTAAAGCTAATGAAGAAAGAAAAAATTGGTTAGGATTTTTTTTTTTTCGGACTGTGAATAGAGGACTGGAGTTTTGGGGGCTGGTAGGTAGGCAACGGTACTAGTGCAAATGAAAGTGTATCAAAGAAGACAAAACAAAAGAATAAGAAGTATCCCATAAAAAATAAAAAAAAACAAAAAGAATAAGAAGTAAAGAAAGGGATTCCGTGGGTCAGTGGGTGGATTTTTTGAGATGAAGAGAAAGTGAAGTTTTGTTTTTAGTGTTTGGACTTGAGCGGGCTAGCTTGTTTTATTTGGAATACATAAGGTGATAAGGCCTAAAACTAAAGCTGGGCTTGGGAGAATATTTGAGCTGGGCTTGGGAGAATAGTTGAGAATTGGGCATTGGGGGGGCCGGCTGTCCAATATTGGGGGGGCCCAATTTTTTTTTCTACCTACTCTAATGGAATTTGTTTTTTTTTTTTTTTGCAGGGGCCGAGGCCCCCCTAAGCCACTACGTGGCTCCGCCCCTGCTTCTGGGCTTATGACTTTGATCGATTGTTATTTTAGTCCATTGACTTTGATAACACAATAACTTAAATTCTTTTGTCCATTGGCATTAACAAATTTCTATTAACTCCCTTAAAACAATTGGTTCACATTTTTTTTAACGTTAAAAATTAATTTTAGAAATAATTTTATTAATTTATCAAACAAAACATACAAATTTTAAGCTTAGTAAGCTAAACTGACAATTATTCAAAGTTAATGGAAAAAAATGACAAATTGTAAACTTGACAAACTAAAATGAAAATTGATTAAAGTTAATAGACAAAAAAGAAAGTTTGTATAAATTAGTAGACTAAAATGATAATTGATCAAGATTTTAGGATGTAAATTGTATTTATGCCTTTTTTTCAATTTGCTTAATTACATTGTAAAAGACCTATTTTAGTGAAGATATAGAATCTAAAAGATAGTAGTCTTTTTTTATTGTATCTCTATGATGTGTTGTATCGTATGTGAACTTGTTAGAGCATTTACATATGATATCTTAAAAATTTTAGCTTTTAGCAACTCAAAAAAACCACCTTCTCTATTTTAATACACAATTTTATACCTCACCCTACATCCTATTTCTTATTTATTACATATATGCATTTTTTTAATATTAATTTTACTCTTTATCTATTAAATTATTTATTAATTTCACTCTCTTTTTCTCTCTGTCTCTTCCTCTATTTTCCTCTCCTTCTCTCTTTCTTCTCTGAATTAAAAATAAATAATAATAGTAAAAATAAACCATCAACTAACAATTCAACCACCGCAATCCACAAACCATAAAACCCACTTAACAACATATTGAAACCAACCAATCACCACTCACAACCCACCGCACCACCCCTACAATTTGTGCCAGCATCACAACTAGGGTTGGCCCTAGACCTAGGCCAATTAGGCCCCCTAACATAGCCCTCAAATATGGGGGTAGTAATTTTTTTTTTTTTTTTTAATTAAAGAAAAAAATTTGAATTAATTGTACATTTTTTCCCACTCTTAAGAATGCCTAAAATATTAGAGTTATGCTAGTATATTACAAATTTTATTATATAGGTCCTATAAATTGATACGTGTCACAGGAAGTAATTTAATCCTCATTTTAAATTAAATATGTTGAAACTCAAAATTACATAGGTCTTATAGGTATTTGTTAGTACATTTTAAATTAAATATGTTGAAACTCAAAATAACTGAAGATGAATAAAGAGATGAGTTATAATTTGTTAAAGAAAGAGTTACTTGTATGTAAGTTAGATTAAATAAATTAAGAGAAGTTTTCTAAATTAATAAATAACTGATGCCTCTAACACAGGTTATGGTGGCATTCTCCTTCAGAAAACCACTCCAACTGCTCCTGAACAGATAGTCTGTTTCCATTCGGGAATATGGACCCCTACTCAGTTCAACTATAGTACATTTAAAAAAGAAATTTTATCTATAGTATTATGCATCTCAAAATTTCAAAGTGATCTTTTAAATCAAAAAATTTTAATCATAATTGATTGTAAATCTGCAAAGCATGTTTTAGAAAAAGATGTTCAAAACATTGCATCAAAACAAATTTTTGCAAGATGGCAAGCCATCCTCTCAGTTTTTGATTTTGACATTGAATTCATTGAGGGGTCTCAAAACAGTATCCCTGACTTCCTCACTCGTGAATTTTTGCAGACTCCAAACCAGCATGTCCGGGAAAAGACCCGTACAACCCCAACCTCCAAAGTTACCTAAACAGCAAAATACCATCAGTACTGGCCAAGCTCAGAACCCTGGCCACCAAGGTTCTACATAAAATATTTTATATAGAATTTCTTGAGTAATTCTAGAATTACTATATGTATATATTAGGTTTTGTTGTATCTTGAAGACAATTTGCCTGTAGGCTGTAGCCCTTTAGTTTCTGTGAAGTTAGGACAAAACAAATCTGGAAGACAACATTTTATATATATATATATATATATATATATATAAAACTTCTTGAGTATTTCTAGAATTAATATCAGTAGATACTCAAGTTTTGTTGTATCTCGAGACTATTTGCCTGTAACCCTTCATTTTTTTGTTCTTTCCTTCCCCCACTATCCCCAACACTCAACTATGCTTAATTGAGAGCTACTAGATTAGCAGTTTTTTTTTTCGCTTGACAATGATACATACCTAACAAATTTCACCACTTTTTTTACAACATGTTGAATTGACAGAATATAATTATTGGTAACATTATTGTTATTTGGGACAACCACTATCATCACATTATGATACACCAATTATGGACTGCCACATCATGTGCAAAATTTATTGTTAAATTATGTGTACTCAGACTCTCTCTCTCTTTAGCTAGATACATATCTTTTTCATTTTCAGTACGAAGAGTACGTACGTACCAGTGCAGGTCTTTAGATCTAACTTAAAAAACCCTCTTTCTAATTAGCATGCATAATAGGTGAAAGTAAAACCCCATAGTTTTAATGAACGGTTTAGGAGCAAGTATATATAAGCGACAAATATCCAACCCACAATTTTAATGGAAAGCTAATTAATTACATTCTAAGCAGAGGGGTTAATCTAGTCTTCAGAGTATTATACGTACTTGTCCAACTTTTACGAGGTACATCTAACACAAAACCCTAGCAAGGTCTAGCAGAAACAGAAAACACATGTTTCTGAAAAAGGAGAAGAGAAAATAATGAAAGTAGTGAAAGGATGCATGGTTGCTTGTTGTTTTATTGGTGACAGAGAATATAAAAGTAGTGGAAAGTGAAGGGCTTGGTTGGGTTAGTGCGTTCAAGTCCCAATCTCTGCAATGCTGTGTAAGGCTGGCCTCCATTGCCCACCACCACCACCACCACCACCACCACCATAGTGCCTACCCACGCCTCTACCAGTGCTGCTGCTGGTGCTGCCATCGTTGCTTCCCAGATCATGGTGAATCTCCTGCTCCATCTGAAAATGAGAGAGAGCACAGGCATGAATTAGAGTTAAGACTCACGTCATGAGACACTGACAATTCAAAAAACAAAAAAGCAATAGGCATTGCCACCTTTTTTTTTTTTTTTTTTTTGTTTATTTTTGCTATTGCAGTAGATTCACTACTAGCTTGAAGCAAGAAAAGTATGACTTGGTTGTTACTTGTCAATTGTCATAAGCTTATTTTTGGAACTTTGCTTAAATAAGGATAAAAGTACAATTGTCATTAAAAGATTTACATAAATAAATTAATTAATATTGAAGCAATATAAGTAAATCATCTAAGAAATGCAGCATTACCTATCCTTTGCATTTAAGAAGTTTTATGTACTAAAAAACAAAATCCAATAAGTTTAGATAAACAATAAATTTTAATACCTTTTTTTTTTTTTTTTTTTTTTTTTTTTTGCAATGGTTTAAATGGAAAATTCTGATTGGTGTGCGATAAAAGCAACCATGTAAAAAAATTGTAAATTTTATTAGCATTGAACCATTAAAAAAAATGCAGTTAAAGAAGTTGTAAAAAGTTAACAAAGTAAAATTGCATCAACATATTTCGAATTCAGATGGTATTGTCTAAGGTCTATACTTACCATTCGGTCCAATAGAGCCACAGACCACAGAACAAGGATTTTTTATTTATTTTTCTTTCTTTTCGAGAGAGAAGTCCTCAGAGCAAAGATAATTGATAATTCATCAATCCAATAGAGGACAAAGTACCAAAAAGTCAATAAGTGGGGAAAAAGCCTTTGCGTGATTTCTTAAAGTGACTTTGTTTCTTTGTCGTTGCTCCTAATAAGAGACAAGTAAATGGTGGACGATGACGATGATCTTTTCAGCAAATTAAAGGTGCTAATGTTAAAATGAACAGTGTGAAAAAATGGTTTTAAAGGACACAGTACACGCATGCACTTCAGTCACCATGATCTACAATTGAAGTTCATTTGTTAAACTATATATTAACCATTCATGTTTAAGTTTCTAAACTCTCCTAGCTGTAGCATGGAATGGAACTACTACACCATTTCGTTTGTAGTTCCTTGACTCCTATACCTTGAAGTTATCACAAAACGCGCCTATGGATAAAGTATTAGCAACCACATACAAAACTGAAGACTCCAAGTACAGAAATCAATTCCTATAAATAAATAATAAAAAAAGTACAGAAATTAATAATGGACACAGCACACAGAGCATTGACGTACACAGATATGACTTATAAGCATCCGTGGCATGCTTTAAAGGGTAAAATGAACAGATGACCAAGTCCAACTTTATTTTTCTGCTAATTAATGCAGTCTGCAACTGCATTTGGTACCTTGTCTAGATTGCATCTGCAGCATTTAGACTTGAGAATCAATTCTCCCTCGCTAAAACAAACGCAAGAATAGAGAAAAAATAAATAATGAGAGCCAATTATGCTTTTGCAGAAGAACCTAGATGAAATTTTGTGTCTGTTTAGTTAGTTTATTTTTTATCAATTTATTTTATTATTTAAATTATTTTTACTATTATTTATAGGTTCTACTGCACTTTTTGGTATTATTCATGAGTCTTACTATATTATTTTAACTAATATTTATTTTTATCTACAATACTTTCAGCAAAAAATTTTCAATTTTAACAAAATAATCGAATCTCAAACTGACCTTACATGAGCAATAGATTTCTAGCAATAGATTTCTAGGAACAACTTTTTATCACAGCACTTATCTTATAGATTATAAGTGATTACTAATTTACTTATCATTATCACTTTCAACCACTTTTTTTAGAATTGTGCCAAAAATTGTCTACAAATTTTTTTTGTGGAATAATTATGGAATTGTTCTCAACACACACTTTGTCTCAACTTATACATTTGTCCATTTGTGATTGAATTACTACACTTACATATGGGTCCACTCTAACACTAAATACTTATATTTAGTAATGAAAAGTAATCTAATCATTGTTTAACACGTGCATGGCTAAAATTGTCTTAAAACTTTTTGATAACTATAAATAAGGCCGACATCACAATGCCTAAAAAGTCTTAATATGCAGCTTGGGGAGGATGAGGAGTGGAGGTGGGGTGGGGGGTTGTGTTTTAGATAACATTAATAAATATACCAAATGAATTAGTTTATAAATTAACGTAACATCAATTATATATAATAATAAATAAAAAAACTATTCAAACATCATTTATTCAACGATTAAGTTTTTTATGACTACTAATTATATTTATTATCACATAATTTATAAATTTTAGATAGTAAAATTTGTAAATACTTCTTACTTTTTCAAAACTTGGTATACGTTGCCAACTTGCCACAAACTTTTAGTTTTTTTTTTTTTTCTTTTTGTCCAACTTTTTTTTAGAAACAAAAAGCAATGAAATTAGTTTTTTTTTTTTTTGAAATTTTGTGTAACTAGATTTATTAAATGTTCGTTTGAAATCTGCTTATTTTACTAAAATTGAAATTTTTTTGCAGAAAGTACTGTAGATAAAAATAAAAGTTAACTGAAATAATATAGTAAAACTTATAAATAGTACTAAAAAATATAGTAAGATCTATGAATAGTAATAAAAATAAATTAAATAATAAAATAAATTGACAAAAATAATTCATGCCAAACGAAATCAATTTTAACATGGTACATGGAGGAAAAATAAATTAAAAATAAGTCTTAAGTTTTGGCTAAAAAAGCACATTTGTTCTCATAAAAAAAAAAAAAAAAAAAAAAAAAAGCACATTTGGGAGGAATCTGAAACCAATTTTACAACGTCATCTCTTACGCATTTTTTATCCAGGGAAAATTTCTAATGAAATGAAATAAAGCATGTTTAACATGGTACATGGAGGAAATGCCTCGAGATCCGTAAACTAAGGAAAGTCCAGATTCCTCCAACACAATTTTCCACCAAAGATATACATGATCTGACACTTTTTTGGTTATCGTTCCTATTTTTCTTTTCTTTTATAAATCGGTTTTATAAATTGATTTTTGGTACAAAGAGAATTTCATCCCGAATCTTTTCCTCAACCACAAAAGAACTTAATCAACCGACCTAATTGAAACTGAAGCATTGCATGAGTCATGCAAAATTTTAGCCATTCCACTTTAAAAATACCTACCTCGGTTAGTGTAAAATTATGCATTTTAGCTATTAAATTGTAGTTGTGTATATGCATTTTTTATTCATTCTTTACGTTATAGAAAAATGAATGTCGAAAGTAGTAGATGATGGTTGTGACAGGTGAAGTGGGAAAAATAATTTAAAAAATAAAAATATACATATCCTAATTAAGTAAATAATTAATTTAAAAAATTGATCCAAGTATTTTTTTGAATATTTTTTAAATGATTGTGTAAAATAGAAAAGATAAACTCATATATTAAAAAAAATTATAAATTTTTGTACAGAATACTTGGTCTAAGTTGGCTTAACTTTTTACCCAAAAAAAAAAAAGTTGGCTTAATTAACAATAGGTTAATAACTATGTTTTGTTAGCTTTTTGTCAAAAAAAAAATTTTGTTTATAATTTTAAGAAAAAGGAGACAGTTCAAGATTACCTACTGTACTTTTGATTACTGGAATAGTCCTTCCGTCAGTTTTATGAAAGAATGGAATAGACGCTAAAGCTATCCCTATTGCTATGACTATGACATGAGCCTAATAAGTAATATGTCTACGAGGCCCTGTACTTACGGTTTCTCGAAATCGAAGCCCAAAAAAAATAAAATCAAATGCCACTCTGACTAATTTACCCTAAAACATTTGAATAATTTAACAGTAAAAATAAATGAAGATTAAAGTGTTCTTTTAAGGTTTTAACTGTTTAAGTACTAACCTTATTATTAGATTTAGGATTCGGATTTGGATTCGAACAACCCGAGCCTTTTTTCCTCAACTCAACGCCAAGCCCAAGTCCTCCTCTCTCAAGCAATTTGCCCAGTTTCACACACTTCTTTGCAGCAAACTCCTTCAACACATCTGCAACCAACAATTAATTAATACACCAAAAAAATAACACACGTAAATCCAAGCAAGGGACAAGCTAGAATAGATTGGCCATGACAAAATTAATAGCAAAAAAATTTACCCATTAAACGAGTTATGGGAATGACACGATCTTATATAAATCGTTATGGGTTTGAGTACATATATAATTGTGACATGTAGACTGTAGTGCAGTAATACTAGGCTTTAGAGTGTTTAACTTTACCTTCGAAGCTGATTAAACGATAAACGTGTCCGATGAGCAAGGTATCGTCTGGTCGGAGAAGCTTGAGCTGCTTCAATGGCGTCCCATTCTCTGACTTCAAAGTCGGAGAGGTCACCACAAGTGCAACGTAGTGGCCTGGGTTCGAGGTCATGATCTCGTGGGCACTCACCGACCAGTAAATCCTCTCGATCTTGTTCGCCGGGTGTTGGATCACCACCGTCGCCGCCTCCGCCGCCTGACAGTTCCCCATGATCTCCCTCTCTAACAAACTCCGCGTGAAACTCTTAAAAACTACTACAAACCCAACAATATATCTAAACGAACTCAAGCTATTTAATTCTTCAAACACTCAAAACTGTCTCTTCTTTAGTACTTTGAAAGAGGAAAAAACCGTTTTGTTTCGGAGCTAGCGTTAAAATACGTACGGTGAAAACAGACGTAATCTTTATGGTTTCGTTTCTATACTAATACTATAGTACTATACCTAGGTGAAGGGAAGGGATTGAGTCCCTGTATTAGGGAAGCTAATCAGACATTAATGATTGACAATAGGCAATAGCCAAGGACTAAGAGAGATCACCGAATAACGAAAACACCGAGAGTACCCCAGAACTTATTTCTCTCTCAGTACTTCAACTTTTAGCTCATTTAGAACAATGGGAAATGATTCATTTTGGGTGGGTGTGCGTGGGTTTTAGAGGAATGAGAGATGAGAGTGGTGGGTGCTTTAAATCATATATGACGATTTCATGATCAGATTATTGTATTGAAGAGGATAAAGAGTAAGTGGTGTACGAACGAACACAGAGAAAAAACTTTTACTTTAGTTGAGACGTGTTAGATCTGCAAAAACACCTGGGGGTTGCGTCTAAAGGTTTCAGAGAGATAGAGAGTGCGTTGTGGGACAGTTTCTCTTTGTGTTGTTTCCATTATTATTGTGTTTGCACCAACAGTATTGATATAAATTTCATGTAAAATTGTGAGTGGTGTTAATGCATTCACTTAAAAGTGATTGTTTATTCAGCATTATTAGAAATAATTCTTGCTGCAGGCTGGGTCATGTAATTAATTGGATGGGGACATAAAAGAAATCCATTTATGAATGAGGAGGAGGAGGAATACATGTTGCATACACACCTTTTTTTAGGTTTTAATTCATTCAACTAACTACCTACTACTGTAGTTTACTTCTAATTCTTTTTTTTTTCAATCCTTTTATGATGGTTGCTGTTGAAAGGTAGAGATAGAGTTATTCTGTTTTTTTTTTTTTTTTGGTTATTTGTTGGCTTATAAATTCTGTTCAGTTCTTTTATGTGTTTCTATACAGCTTGTAGGCTTTATTCAGTACTGTTAGTGGAAGCAATTGGACTTGCTCAATGATTTTCTTGGAGCTTACAGGTATTGATATAAATTATTATTATTATTTAAAATTTTTTATCAATTATTAATATACAATGAATCATTGGATGCAATTAAAAGAGAATTGGATGTTAAATTGTAGAATAAATTTCATGGGTTTGGTTGTGCTGAGGGTGTGGGGTTAAGTTTGAAATATAACAACAAATAGAACCCAACAATAATTAATTGACATTAGGGTGTTAGTATTTGTTTGTCTTCAGTGGGATAAGTATTTGTTTCTATTTCGAAAATTGAGACTGCTAAGTTTTTGATATTGAAAGCTTTGATTAGCTTAATGCCTAAGATAGTAATCAATATATAGCATATGTTGTCTCATTTTAGTGATTTTAAGCATTCTTTGTTAGGAAGGTTGTTTTAGATGGAGGCAAATAAACCTAAGTTTAAAAGAATTCAAACTGGAAGTCTTTTTCGGATTTGTTATTGGCTTCTCACAAGAGTTTGATAGAATTCCTAAAATGTGTTCATATGGCATGATTTGTTTTCCACATAAATTAGTTCCCAAATCCATGCTAGAGCTTTCTATCTCTAGTTCCCTAAAATTTTAAATTCTAAGTTTGGAAAGATTCTCCCCTTTGCTAATTTTTTCAGGTTATTTTCTCAAGTCTTCTGGTATTGAAATTTATAATATAATTAAGCCTTTTAATCTCATCTCTTGAGACTATGTACCAAGATATACTTAATTTTTAGGCAGTTATAAGCCATCATGAATTTATTTATCTTTTGAGAGAGTATAAGCCATCATGAATATTATTTCTTTTCAACCATGCTTTGGTAATCCAAAGTAAATAAGTTCATTACGCAAGACCTGTATAACATTTTTCCTTCAGGCAATGGTGCGACTTTAAATTTTAAAATATTTCATATTTAATTCCATCTGCCTTAATACTATAAATAAATTACCACTTATCTAAAAATCGTAAATTGTTAGAAATTAATAAATTTAATCATTCAATCACAATTCTTAATTGCTCTTTTCAAAATCTTATTGCAAGGAGGGGGGAAATTTTGTCCAAAGAATGACGGAAAACTAGCAGTTTATTCACGTGATTTCAAATCAATATCTAATCTAATACTATATATGTAAAAGCAAAAGCTAAGAGAAAGTAAGGCCCTACAATTAAGGATGTTGGGACATGAAGGACAAAACCCCACTTAAAAATCTGCCACGTTTCCAGAAAAGAACGCAAAAAAAAAAAAAAAAAAATCATTCTCTGAATTCGATTGCATTTTTATTTTTTCTTCAATCCTTATATGATGGTTGCTGTTGAAAGGTAGAGATAGAGTTATTTTCTATTTTTTGCTCCCATGCCTTGCTGCTTGCTTTGTTGTATATGTTCTTGCTGTTGGTTGCGCAGGGTGAATGGGAAAAAGAGCTGCCTTTGCTGGGTTTCTTGGTTCAATAAGCAAAAGGAGGAAGCTTTATATGTTTTTGGTCATGCTTTCTTTGGGTTTTTTTGAGAGGCTGGTCTGACTGCTGTGGAGAGTTGTTGCTATGCACTTTGCTATTGCATTAATTTGTAGATAGCTTCTAAACTCTATAGACTTGGTCCTTCAATGTGCATGGCATAAAGCAGAAAATAAAATTCAATAGTAGGCTGGTAGCTATGGATCTTTTAGTACAAATTTTATAATTTCGTTTATAATTTCGTCATTGAAAGTATCATTGAAAGTGTCAGAGTTTATCATTTTAGTACAAATTTTGTAGTTTGTTATTGGAAGAGGAAGAAGAAGAAAAAACTGTAATCTAAATAATTCTGTAATGTTTTCCATTTACTCAATATTACATTAGTTGCTTATAAACACAAAATTTGGTTGTTTTTAATCTAGAACTCTGAATTTTATGAGTTTTAATAAGAATTATTTGTTGGAACTTAATATTTTAAGCATCAATAGCTAAATATAGAGAAGAAACAAAATAAAGTAAGAACGAAGTGGGGGAATGTTATTGGGTCATCTCTGCTTCTCTTTTTTTTTCTTTGCCCTACTTTTTGTCCATATCCCCTTTTTTACTTTTGCTTCCATTAGACATGGCAATACAGGTCAGAATTTTTTGACCCGACCCGACCCGAACCTGATTTTTTTGACCCGAAGCAAAAACGGGTTGACCCGTGACCCGACCCAATTTTTTTATGGATCAACCCGACCCGACCCGAATAACCCGTGACCCGACCCGTTAAAAAAAATTCGCAATTTTTTTTTTTAATTACGTCCTGATACTTTGTGCATAAAGCACAAAGTATCAAAACTAGTAATAAAGCACAATCATCAATGCTTGACAGTAGACAACTAAGACTAAGACAAGACAAGTCAATAAAGTCACTACAAACACAACACAAGAGACAAGGGTAAGTCAACTAGTCCAACCGGCCAAGGGCTCAGTTAGAAGGCTATCTCACATCACAACCATTAAAAATAAAAAAATCTCATTCAATTTCAATGCTTTATGCTTGCTGCTAGCTGTAGTCCACTCCGATTCAAGTTCACTCCATTGTCCAAAGCCACAAAATGCTGAAATGCACAATACAATGAATTAATCAATTATACAATTTACAAACAAACGGTACAAACCTGAAAGTTGAAACCTAAAGCTGAAAGTTGAGTTCCTCTCCTCACTTCCTCAACTTCTCATCTCTTGCGCCTCCAGAGTACTCAGTCCGGCTTGGCAGCCTCTGCCCTTCTTCAGTGAACCAGTCTTCACACATTCGGCCTCTGCCCTTCTACACTAACACTGGCAACACTGCTCTGCTTTCTCACTTCTTTGTCTCTCGCCACCCTCAAGCCACACGGCCCACACAGCTGCTGACCCATTTAAGAGGAGCACAACC
>JARYZH020002589.1:0-14863 GCA_030021035.2 Notholithocarpus densiflorus
ATTGGAGCACCACATCGAAAATGCCATGAGCTTTTCATGTATAAGACGGATTTGGCTCTCTCTGGTTCTCCATTTGCAAACAAAAGATGAAAAGAGTAGCCATTCCTGTAATAAAAAGCCATCACAGGTGTTGCTTCCTAAGTTATGCAATAACCTTACCCTTGATGTAGAGCTCATCAGCTTTTGAAGTTTATATACTCAAAAAGCTAGCATTTAGAAGTTTTTTGGAGCTTGCAATTAGCTTGGAAGAGAGTAACCAGAATATTGAAACTGGAATGAAGCTCAAGCCAATATTGAGTTCTATAAATTTTTTTCAAGAGCCGAGTCTGAGTAGTAGGAAGTTGGGCTTAACTCAGTTTCTTTTAACTCCTAATTGTATGATTGGCTAACCAAAGGTGTAAAAGTTCAAATCTTAAGCACAGCAATTTTTTGCAAAAAGATAATTTTTTTTTTTTTTGACTTTTAAATTTATCTTCATTTTTCTTTGATGATTGACTTGTATTGTAATTACCTCTTTTGCTTTCAGAGTTTAGTCTATGTTTGTGAAAGCTCGGAAATGTGTCGAAAACACACGAGCTGTTTAGACCCCCAAATTAAAGTTACGGCTTGGTTGATTTTATACTAACTTAATACTAAGTGCGGAAAAGTGTAAACACAAGCGTATAAGCAAGACAACTACTCTAATCCATATTTAAAGCAACACAACAGTAAAAATGAAATGAACAAGAGTAGGGAAGAGAGATGCAAACACAAATAACACCGAGACGTGTTATCGAAGAGGAAACCGAAGAACTCGGTGAAAAACCTCTCCGCCGCCCTCCAAGCGGAAATCGATCCACTAGACAATCAGTTGGGATACAAGGGTGAGCAAGAGACCCTCCAAGCTTAATCTACCCTCTGTACCTAAGCCCTCCAAGCTCCTACTCCAACAAGACTTCTCAGAACCGTGTCTTATCTAGTTCTCTGGATCCCGCAACAAGCTCCATGTTGCATCTACCATTCCAGGCTTCTTCCAATGCTTCCCAGCAGTACCAAAACTTCACTTGACACTCTCAAAGGGTGTAGTAAGTGTTTGGGCTATTAACCTCTCAATGATATGGAAATGGAGAGGTAGGAGATGAGGAAATTCTACAAACAAATGTGTAGAGAATTGTTGGTATAACAATTTCTAACTCTCAAGTGTTTTTGCTAGGGTTTTCTCTCAGAGGTCTCCTTATCATTTGTGGATAATGTAGGTATATATAGTGTGGGTGCAGAAAGTGTGTATCAGATAGTACAGTCTGACAGAACAGAATGTCTCGCGGGTGTCTCGTGGGAAGGCCTTACCCGCGAGATACTCGCGAGACACAACTGTCTCCATTTGTACTGACCCTTTGCATTCCAGTCATGTGCAGGGCACATGCATCCTCTCGCGGGAAGCTTAGTTGCGAGATACCCGCGAAAACCTTCTTTGCTTCAATTGCTTGAGTCTTCACACTCTCTCTCACTATCACACAACCCTTACAATAAATTCCCACAACAAATACAAGGTACAAAAAATTGAATACAATTACAATCACATTTGGCACGGAATAAAAGCCAACAAAATACATATTGGAAAATCACAACTTTACAGTTTGGCACTTTTGAAAAATGCAATATACTTTTTTTCCCTATAGTTTATCAAAATTTACAATGTCAGTATTGAACACTTGTTTCCATTTAACTGGTCTTTGTGGTTGTTCATTGTAGGAATGACTACTGGGGGGTTGTGTGAGCTATCTTGGAATCAGAGGTACTGGATTTCAAGGCTTTTAAGTAAAAAAGAATATTTCAGAAGGGAATGTGTTGATAATTTTAGTGACGAAGCAGGCTGAGCTTTTGGCAGACTGACCATATAGGCTGAAGAAGGTTTTCTTACTAATGAAGTGTAATGTTTTGTGGGCTTTTAATGTTTAAGTTTTGGTGAGCCAGAAGATATGTCACTGTTTCATTATTTGGCGGTTGCAATATCAAGTTTAATGGTTGTGTGTGTGGAGAAAAGCAAGTCTAGTACCATACCAATTTTCACAACTTTGCCACATGGAAATTCATAAGTGGTGGAGTCATGGACCCACATGAACCCACCACTTTATTTCCACCACTCTCGAGTCGTCATGTGGCAAAGTTGTGGAAATTGGTGTGATGCTAGATTTACTCGTGTGGAGAAATGTGGTTTTTGAAGATGGAAGGTAGTTTCTATAAAATATAGATGATAAACTGTGTTGTGTATAGAAAATGGTTTTGAGAAATGAGATGGATAACTAAGATTAGATGTTTCCTTCTGGATTTTGCTGGTTTTACTTTGAGACACATAATCTCTCTCTCTCTCTCTCTCTCTCTCTCTCTCTCTCTCTCTCTATATATATATATATATATATATATATAAAGAAGTAATATCTCAACCTCTGACCAAACTATTCTTACTTGTCTAGGAAACACCCTCAAACCTCATAAATTAATAATGTGGTGAATTGAAACCTGGTCCTTTGGGTTTATGTCATGTGCCAAACCTATCTCAACACATTCAAAATACTATCATGGTGGGGACCTAGTCTGAACAGAAAAAAGAATGTTTTTAATGATGATGTGAATTAGATTATCAAATAATCAAACAGTTGAGATTGAATTATTTGGCACTTTAGAAGCAGAAGAAAATTCTTCCAAGTTTGCTTCAAATATGAATTCTTTTGCTGCTTTTAGTCCAGCTAAATCTAATAAAGAGTAGGCAAAGAATTTTGAATTAGGAAGAGCATAGACCCTAGAAATTCTACTAGAAGTTGTCAACACTCGGTAACATAAGGCATTTTAATGGTTGCTTATTGTGGACTAATAATCCATCTCTTTTCATCAGTAATGAGATATTGTGTAAAAGGAAGTAAAGCGGATTCAGATGTAGTCTATTTGAGTTAATTTTTGCAAATTTGGAAGTATTAACAATGGCAAAGTAGTTACTGAAGCTCCTTCAATGGTATTCACCACTAATTGGTGCTGTTGCAAGTGCCATAGAATGCCAAATTAGAGCTGTCACCCGAGAAATGTTCTATAATAAGCATTACCAATACCAGAGTTGCCCAAATTTCCCTTTTTCAACTCTCAAAATGTCCCACATCTTTGTAAACA
Source organism: Notholithocarpus densiflorus (assembly GCA_030021035.2). Taxonomy (NCBI): domain Eukaryota; kingdom Viridiplantae; phylum Streptophyta; class Magnoliopsida; order Fagales; family Fagaceae; genus Notholithocarpus; species Notholithocarpus densiflorus. Next base: position 3,142 of record JARYZH020002589.1, read on the forward strand.
TTGCCTTAGTGGCCAAATGCAAAAATTCCCTTTGCAATTCTAAATTCAAAGTTTCTACACCTTTAGAACTAGTCCATACTAATGTCTAGGGACTAGAACCTCTCACATCAGTAAATAATTTTCTTCACCATCTGATCTTTGTGAATCATTTCGCTAGATTACATAGTTGTATCCATTACAAAATAAATCAAAAGTATTTGCTATATTTTAGTATTTTAAAGCCATTATGGAAATATAATTTTCACCCAAACTTAGTGCCGGTTTGTTTCAGCTTTCCCAACCCAAAAAACACTTTTTGATACTATAAATATAATATATGCGTTTGGTGATGTCTAAAAAGCAACTTTTTAGAAAAAGTTGTGTTTTGCAAATGTGAAGAGAATGCGCGTTCTGCCAATGGAGCTGTGAGGAGCATTTTCCAAAAACCCGTGCGCGTTGATAAATCCTACTGTTGGACTCTGGGTGAAGTTACCAAATTGCCCTTCACATTTTATTGAAAACCCAAAAGAGATCAGCTAAGGAAAAAAAAATATTTTGTTGAAAACCCAGGTTCAATTCAGCTAAGGAAATCAGCTAAAGAAATCACCAAATTGCCCTTCACATTTTATTGAAAACCCAAGTTCAATTCAATAACAAATTTCCAAATCCAAACACAAATAAAATCTATAACAAATTCCCAAATCAGCTAAGGAAAAAAAAAAAAAAAAAAAATCAATCCCTTGCAGTAATAGTTTGAACTTCGTCTCTATGGATGATTATACGAACCAGAGTAGTGACGACGAAGTCGAAGCCAACAAAAGAGAGATTGTGAGACAAGAGCAGAGGCATATCATCGTTGAACTCCGTCTCTACGCCGCAAAAGAGGGATTCCTTGTCCCCTGACCTTTCACCTAGCGGCATTTTCTTTGGGTTTCTCAGTCATTGTTGAACTTCGTCGACGTTGATCTTTCTCAGTTCTCACTCTCTCCTCTTTGATGAAGTAATAGTTTAGAGGATGTGAAACAGAGTTATAAGTTTGTGTGTTTTGATGGGATAGAGGGAAAGAAACTTGCAGACGAAGTGGTAAGAGAAAAGAGAGAAAGGAAGAAGAAAAATAAAAAAAGAAAGAGAGCTCTGCGACAACTGGAACGTTCTGGAGGAAGTGGTAGGGAAAAAGGGGAAAGAAGGAAAAAAAAGAAAAGAAAAGAGAAGGGTATGTGTGTGGAGGAGAAAAAATGAAGGAAAAAAAAAAAGAGAAAAAAAAAAAAGAGAAGGAAATATGGATGAAAAAAAAAGTAAAGAAATAAGGGAAAAATAAAATAAAGAATGAGAAATTAAAATTGAGAAATGCTATCACAATAATTTCACGATAAATCTTAAGTGGTAGGTTATTATTAGTTAATATTGGTGAGAAAAAAATAATTTTTTTAGAAACTTTGAAAGTTCTTTTTAGAATAATTTTTTAGAAAGTATTTTCACAATACTTTATATATATATATATATATAGTCCTTTTTGGTAATTTACCACTCAAACCGCCACTTTTATAAGTGCTAGCCAAATACTCAGTTTTTTCAAAAAACATTTTTTAACATATTTTTTCAAAAAGCACTTTTTTATACCGCACTTTTTGAAAACTCCACTTTTTCAAAAAGCCCTGATTTTAAAAGCTGAACCAAACTCACCCTTAAAATCCTAAGTGACTAAAGATGAATTTACTCCAACCAAAAAGGTTTTAACCTAGTGCACAAAACTCTCACTTTTAGTAGATTTAGAAGAGGATCCCCTAATGTTAATATAATTTTTAATGGAGGGGTTGCCAATCAAAATGATCCCCTAATGTTAGGGGAGAGGATCAAAATGTTAAAGCTTTAGGAAACAAAATAAATATATCCTTAAACTTTAGGGGTGTGTTTTACAATTTAGTCTCTACAATATTATCATATTAGATTATTTCAATTTCAATTTGGGTATAATATCGATTTTGTACACGTTAGATAATAAACTGCAATAATGAGGGCAATTTAATTGGTGTTGTGGGTCCACGAATCATATGTTTTGCATGTGATTGTAACTATGCCTTTTTGTCCAAGATAATCTCAATTTGGATGAAAGGGTGAATATTGTGGCAATTCTCTCAAATTTGGGGGATAATTGAGCAAATCAAAAGTTCGGAAAGAGATGGTAAAACTGGATAAAGATTCTAAAAAATAAAATGTCAACTTTAAAAGTGTCATTGATTTTCTTACAACCTACTTTGTGTTTTTGTCTTGTGGCGATTCAATTGAGCAACATCAGTCCATCTCAAATGTGAAATATTTGGTAAAATTTTCGGTATCGGTTGGAGGATTGTAATTTAAAACCAATATAAAATATGGGTTTAAAAATGTAATTTACCACAACAAAAGAAGAAGAAAAGTTTGCTATTTGCAAAGACCTGGCCAGCTTGTCAAGTACAATCTCAAAAGTGGGGGTTCCAAAATCCAAACTTCCACTTCTCTTATATGCAACTCAGAAGAATAAACCCACTTTAATTAGGAAATGTCAAACGCCGTTGTTTTCAAGGCAAAAGATATAGAAAAAAAAGAGGAATTTTGAAATTGCAAGAGACAGAAGAAAGAAGAGAACCTTGAGATGAGAAGCTGTGATGGTTTCGGTTTTCTCCGAGTCAGACTCACTCGAACCCAGTCCTTCAGAATTTCCGTGTTCTCCATTTTTACTTCAACAAGCTCTGCTTTGGAAGAGTTGGGAAGTTTTATGCAAACCGAAATCAGAGGGAGAAATGGGGTTCAAAGATTTGGTGAGATTTAATGAGGCTATGCTTGCTAAACAAGTGTGGAAGCTACAAACAGACCAAACCCCCCTACTATATAAAGTTTTCAGCACAAAATACTTCCCCACAAGTTCGGTGTTTGAAGCAAAAAGCAAAAAAGGATCATTCGCTTGGCAGAGCATCCTTAAATCAAGGCATGTAATCGAGAAAGGGATGTTGTGGAGAGTGGGTGATGGGTCAAAGATTCGGGTGTTCCATGACAATTGGATTCTTGGGTTTTTTCCAACAAAGGCCATACCATACACACAAGACTGTGAAGATGACTTAAATGTTTGTTCCCTCATTGATCAGACATCACATGAGTGGAATGAGCAAATGATCGACCAGAAGATTGCTCCATTTATGGCTCACAGAATCAAAGCCATTCCTTTATGCAGATCGGCACAAGGTGACTGCTTAGTATGGCCGCGAACTAGGGACGACAGCTACTTTGTAAAAACGGGCTACCAGTTGCTTGGAGAGGTGGAAAGCAGTGGGGCTGCATCAGGGTCCAACAATACTGAGCTGAAGAATTTCTGGAAGAGTGTTTGGAGTTTGCGGATTCCGAATAAAATGAAGCATTTCTGTTGGAGAGCATGTACGGAGTCCCTCCCAACCTTGGTGAATTTACATAGGCAGAATGTAGTTGACTCACCTCTGTGCAGCAGCTGTGGAAGTGCAAATGAAACGGTCATCCATGCTATTTGGGACTGTGATAACGTGAAACAGTGCTGGGAGCTCGGCTTTAACAAATTACGAAGCCAACAGCACACGTTGAGTTCATTTGCAGACTTGATGTTCTTCGTAAGGAAACAAGAGGAGAATGTTGAGTTGTTTACGGATTTAGCTTGGGCCATTTGGGGTAGACGAAATAAATGTCATTTTAATGAGCCAAGTCTGCCATCTGAGAAGCTTCATGAAGCAGTAGCAACATTACTTGCAGAATTTCATGGGAAAGAAGAAGCCAAACTCGAGAGGAAAAAAACCCAGCTTCAGCGTTGGTCACCATCAAAACAGGGAGTATACAAGGCGAGTTACGACGGAGCTTATTTTGTGGAGGAGGAAAAAGCTGGGATCGGTGTGGTGGTAAGAAATGATTTGGGTCAGGTAATGGGCTCATTAGCAGAAAAAATAGAAAAGCCTGCAACTGTGGAAGTACTTGAGGCTTTGGCTGCAAGAAGAGCAATGATTTTTATGGAGGAGCTGGGATTGAGATAGGCTATTTTTGAAGGAGATTCGGAGATTGTTCTCAAAGCTTTAGTGGGTGATTGTCCACTCCGGTCTAGTATTGGACATATTGTAAAAGACTGTAAGTCTTTAATGGGTTTGTTTCAAACCTGCACTTTCTCTCATGTTAGGCGGCAGAGCAATGGTGTAGCTCATGCTTTAGCTCAGAGAGCGAGGAATTCTTCCCCTTTATCTGTTTGGATGGAGTCTGTTCCACCAGACATTTTCTACCTAGTCTATGTTGATGTAACACAATAATTTTTCATTGATTAATAAAGTGGTTCTATATTTCTTCTCAAAAAAAAAAAAAAAAAAAAAAAGCTCTACTTTGACTCGGTGAAGTGAAAAATAGTGACAATTGCCAATTATAGACGGCGTCGTTTTTTATTGTTAATATTTCTTTAGAAGTTTTATCATTTATGGAGCTTACAAGCACCAGCTTGGTAGACAGTTGGTTTTCTTGGTTTAAAGTAAGTAAGGATATTTCAGGTGGAAAGGTGTTTGATCATTTTGAAATTGTTGAGAACAAATTTTTCACACCACATGGCTTCATTTCATTGGCGATCTGCACCACGTCAACACTATCATGGATTTTGGAAAAATCTCTTTTAAAGCCGAAAAGAGCCCATATTTACACAAAAAGGCATCAAAGTCCATGGTTCAAGCTCATAGCACATCATCTCATTTTTGGCTCATGATCCAAGCTCATGAGTCTCATCGGGGGAATTTTGGGAGTCATGGTTTGGAAGGCCAAGAAGTATGTTCAGTAAAGTTCCAGTGGTTCAAAGTTGATAAAGGAAAGCATGTTGCTTGGCATGTCATCCCTAATTCCCTGAACTCTGACGGGTCAGTGTGCAATAGGTAACATTTGGTAAGCCTCTCATATCACATAACACTTAAAATGATAAAACTCTCCATGCTCTTTACATAAAAATTAATATTCATCAATGTAATTATAGTATTTCATATCAATTATATTATTATCATCTAAATCAATTCCAAGCATATGGCTAAATATACATTAGTATCTCATATCTAGCATTAAATGCTCTCCTTACCCTCCAAAATTTGGTTAAAATACAAAAGACCATATTTACATCTCTAAAACTTCATCAAAAATCAACCAACTAGTCTATTACTTACCAAAATTATATATGGACTAAACATATAATTTTTCAAGAGAGGAAACTTAGCCGAAAATACCAATAACAGCCCCAGTAGAAGCTGTAAGAGCTTCTACACAAGCTGCAACAGCTCCAGCGGAAGCTGCAACAGATTCTGCAGAAGCTGAAACAGCTCCAGCGGAAGCTGCAAACAGCTTCTACAGAAGCTGAAACAGCTCCAGCGGAAGCTGCAAACAGCTTCTGCAGAAGCTGTAACAGCTCCAGCAGAAACTATAAAAGCTCCAGCAGAAGCTGTAGAAGCTCCAGCAAGTTGACACATGTCCTAAAATGATGTCATTTGCCCATTAATGCCCAATCCCAACAGCTGGCTGTCAGAAACAAGAGGATCCCATGAAGATTATCTTGCCATTTTTTAGCCAAATCATGACTTTAATGCCAAATATTTTTTCCTCCAAGCAAGATGTCATTTGGATGATATCATTCAGCTGTGACAACTGTGATTGACAGCTGTTACAGCTATAACATTAGCCTTGAAGTCTCTAGCTTCTTCTTTTGGCTAAAAAACAAAATCCCTCTAATGGAACCACTTACCTTGTCAAGGACTTTTCCTTATTTGCTAAGTTTCCCTTCAACTAGTTATGATCTAGTTACTTAGTTTGGCTCTATATAAAAAGGACCAAGCTACACACTAAAGGGGCTCTCTCTCTGATCCCCTCTCTGATCCAGCTCTCTCTCTGATCCCTCTCTCACCCTCTTATGCAGAAACTTCACTCATTTTGCCGCAAAATACACATTTTCACACTTCCCCATCTTTCTTACAAAGTCCCTCTTCATAGATAACAACACAACACACATATTACAACATACCATTATCCATTACCCATCTTTTCCACACTTCATTATTCTGAAACTTCATCATTTTTGCTGCCCAAAACACATCTCCATCTCATTCTTTATTTCTCATACAAAATCTCCCTTCTTAGAAAGCAACATAACCCATAACACAAATAATCTCATGTATTTACTATATTTAACCTTCATATCATCTATCTCACACTTCCATATATTTTACAAACACATTCCTCACAAAATACCCATACGTACTTCTCATATATCTTTAAACTTCATGTCTCACAAAGTATACATATACAAGATCCATGTCCAACAAAGTATCTACATATAATTCCTATACATATTACAAACACTCAAAACATATCAAAATACTCTTCCAAGAACACATCACAAAATCCCTCTCTCATGGGAGGCATATGAACATCAATACTAAGGTCTTTCTCTTAAAAGGCACAAAGACTTCATATTAAAATATTTCTCATTGAAGACATACATTTCTAATACTTAAAACCCTTCTTATGGAAGGCAATATCACTCATGCTTGACTAAAAAACTAAAAGAGCATTACATGAGGAAAATCATTTAAGTGCACGATAAAGAGGATGAACTTAACCAACCTATGCACACGACTGGACATATTCTCTCTCCCTCCAGTTGCACCCATTTTTCCCTTTCGAATATGAAGGCTGCTGAAATGTCTAAGTCCACTGCTGTTCTACGGCTAAACCCCCAAACTATGAAGATAAGTCATTACATTTTACCTTCAAATTTATATTATTAAGTATATTTTATTCATTGTCATTATACCACTCAACTAATGTATTATGCTGTTGGATTCTTTTTCTCATGTTGCTGAAATGTTAAAGCCCACTGATGTTACGGCTGGAGCTGCAAAATATGAAGATAAGTCATTATATTTTATCTTCAAAATTATATTATTAAACATATTTTATTCATTATTATTTTACTGCTGGATGCAAGTTATTTTAACATCATCTCACTATCTAATAAACATGATCTCACTAATATTTCATTAATGAACATACATATTAATAAATCAATGAACCACCCTTGGACACATATTTTTTGGACATGAACTACCATTGGACATATATTATTTGGACATGGACCATTGCCGGACATACCTTATTATGTTGAACATGAACCATGAACCGCAACTAGACATGGACTATTGGACTTATCCCATTGTTGGACATTGGACACCTAATTAAACACTTTCTAATATTGGACATCACACTTTCCAACATACGCATGCTCAATATCCCTTGATCTAGCAGCTCATGGAGCTGAGTCAACATTATTAAATTCAAGATATTTCATGAGATACCAAGCTACCTATCTCTCAACCATTTGAGCTACTCCAACTAAGGCTTGCAACATACTTATTACAAGCTTATAGCCCCCATATAAATATATATATATATATATATATATATATATAAAGAAGCTTTTATGCCTAAAAGGAAAAGGTTTATCCAGCAGTAGCAACAAAGAAAAAAAAAATGGTCTAAAGTTCAACAATAGAGGGCTGCATCAATAGAAACCTCTCTTACAGCTAGACATATTTATCTCTCCAGCGGCAAATGGCCTCATCAGCAATAAGCCCTTATGTTGCTAGACAAACACATTGTTATCCATCACTTCAGTATAAAAAGGAGGACCTCATCAATAGAAACCATTCCTATTGCTGGACAATTAATTTTTCTTCTCCAGCGGTTCAATCAGATAAGTTTCCAACAAAAACATTTAAATCCCTTTGCAAATCATTCCTATCCAATAGCATAAAAAATATACACATGCCTATTTGATCCTATTTATGCACTCACCAAAATACTCAAATAGCCCTATGAATATTTCTCATCCACTCACCAAATTAGTCCACAAGTATTTACTATCTCATTAGCAAATTGGGTCACGATATAAACCATTACCATAAAGCCCAAAAACAACATATTTGGCCCTATTTTTTTCCTTCAACGCTTGGCAAGACCCAAAATTGGCCCTATGAGCCCATTGCACATATCTCATTCCTCCAAAGCCCAATTTTTTATTGGCAACATCAAACCCCAATTTTTTCATTGGCAACATCCAAAGCCCAACTCTCATTTGCAACATCAAAAGCCCAGTTCTCACTGGCAACATCAAAAGAGCCCAATTCTCATTGGCAACATCAAAAGCCCAATTCTCATTAGCAACATCAAAAGCCCAAGCTAACTAGTTGGCATTATTTCATCAAAAGCCCAAGCCCAAGCATATTTTATTCATTATTATTTTACTGCTAGATGCAAGTTATTTTAACATCATCTCACTATCTAATGAACATGATCTCACTAATATTTCATTAATGAACATACATATTAATAAATCAATGAACCACCCTTGGACACATATTTTTTGGACATGAACTACCATTGGACATATATTATTTGAACATGGACCATTGCCGGACATACCTTATTATGTTGAACATGAACCATGAACTGCAACTAGACATGGACTATTAAACTCATCCCATTGTTGGACATTGGACACCTAATTAAACAATTTCTAATATTGGACATCACTTAATAAACATAATAATAATGTATCAACTCACCATTTAATCAAAGCTATCATGCTAAGCATATTATTTATTTATTTCAACCATTATCATGATTCTAAGACTTTGGGCTTTATCTATTTTGTAGGCTTAAAAATACACCGGAAGCCATTGGTCTATACGGCCCAATGTTGAGTTTCAGGTTGACCTCCCCAAAACAAATCCGGGCCTAGCAAAGTCACACCTCCAAAGGCACGTGGTTACGCACAAAAAAACCGCCCCCGACAGAAATGAAGCAAGCTAAACTTTGTCAGAATGACCATAAACAAGCTGAAGAAGATTTTGTTACTAATGTGGTGTAATGTTGTGTGGGATTTAGCTGTTCAAGTTTTTGGTGAGCAAGAAAGAATGGCATTGTTCCATTCAGGGACGGACCTAGGATTTGAAGTGGAGGGAGGCAAATATAAATTTCTTGAGGGGGGCAAGTATAATTTTTCTTTGACTTATTTTCAAAAATCTTAAATATATACCTACTATTTAATATTTTAAAAAAATTTGGGGGGGGCCACAGCCCCCCTCAGCCTCAACATGGTTCCGTCCCTGGTTCCATTGTTTGGCTGTTGTAATCTCAAGTTTATTGGTTGTGTGGATTATGGAAAAAGTGGGCATGTCAATAATAGTTGTTTTGGAGAAATGTGGTGTCTCGTGTCTAAAGAAGGAATGTGATTTCAGAGAAGATATAGAAGAGACACTATACTATGTGCAGAAAATGGTTCCGAGACATGAGATGGATTTGAGGATGATTAAATGAGCTGATTAAAATTAAATTTACATTTTTTATTTTACTCTAAGATTCCTAATCTTGATAAAGCATTATGGGATGATTTAATGAGCTAATTAAGATTAGATTTTTCATTTGAGATTTTGCTGGTTATACTCTGAGATGTTTGATCTTGATAAAGCATTATGGTTATTCTAAACAAAAAATACTGAATCTCATGATGATGTGAATCAGTGGCGGAGCCAGAAATTTTATCTAGGGGGGCAAGCTAAATAGTAAAATTTCAAGATCTCATTCTAAGAAAACAATGTCTATTTACTTAGGTTCATATCTTTGAGCCTTTATAAGAATTCACTATTTAAAACTATAGCATTTTTTTGGAATAGTGGGTTGAATCTTGAACATTTTTTCCTTTAAAATATGCATGAAGTGAATTGTGAATGTTTTTTTTTCCATAAATTAATCACACTTTAAAACATTAATATTGAATTTTGTAAACTAGTTATTTAGTATGAGTAGTCAAGTATGAACAACTACATTCTCAAAAAAAAAAAAGTATGAACAACTAACAATTAACCAAATTTCAAAACCAAATATAATATATATTAACATACAATACGCAACACTAATGCAACCAAATTTCAATGACACGGTGATATATAAACAAATTGTAAAGAAATTACAGCCACAAGATTTACTTCTTTTTTTTTTTTTTTTAAATTGAAAATCGCCAGGATCACAAATGCAACTTAGACAAGAGTACATCAAATCAGCAATATAGCTGTACAACACACAATATAACAATACAACAAAAGCAGTAAACAAGCTACATAGTTTAGTATCTCTTTAGTGTTCACAGGTTAAACAAACAGAGATACCTGTCAGGTTAAACGAAGAGAAAGAGATGCAATGAAGCCTGGATTCGACAAACGACCATGGATTCACGGCAAAGCAACTGGCGGCGTGATGGGCTAAGTGCAAAGCACACGCACAGTAACTTAGATTTGTTTTGGTTTTTTTTTTTTTTTTTACAAAACTTAGAAACCCTTGGCAGTTGTTCGTTAAGTTCTTCTCTTAAGATTCAGTCATTTTACTACTTAATAAAAAAATACACTTTCATCCTATGAGAAAAAATTTTATAAGGAGAACAGCTACTATATGTCTATATCTAAGTCTTTTTTTTTTTTTAATATATGGGGGTGTTTTTGTAGGATCTGTGGTGATCTAGAATGCGTTAAAAATGAGAATTTGAGGTTTTTATTTTCTTGGTACTTGGAGGGCCATGGGCTATAAAAATGGGCTATCTGATGGTATTTTTTTGAATCTTTTTTGTACCATTTTCTTTTCTGGTTGTTTACACCAATTACATTTTTTTGGCTTCTTCTAAACCAATTTTTAAAATTAGAGAGATCAAATTGAACTTGGATAGGTATTAGTTATTCTGTGTTGAAAATTTTGTCAAAATTTTAGGCGGGGCCAGCAAGTAATTTCAAAGACTTTTTAGGATTTTGTTACCACTATTAATGAAAATTTTGAAAAGCTAGGGGGGGGCATGGCCTCCCCCCCCCCCGGGGGGCCTTAACGTGGCTCCGCCATTGATGTGAATCAGATTATCAAGTAATCAAACAGTCGAGATTGAATTATTTGGCACTTCAGAAGCAGAAGGAAATTCTCAATATGCTTTAGATACGAGGCCTTCTGCAGGCTAGCTGAATCTAATAAAGAGGAGGCAAATAATTTGGATCCGAAAGAGCCCAGGTACTTGAAATTCTTTTAGAAGTTGTCAACACTGGGTAGCATAGGGCATTTTACTGCAGGGGTAGTTCATAGGGATTATATTGCAGGGGTACTTCAGGTTCTGGATGTTAGTTGTGGGGTTGCCTACTTACCTCCTCCCCTTGGAGTTGCAAACATTTTCCTTTGCTCCCAAAAGATGGGCATGAGAAACAGATTCAATTCACATTAGAGAGAGGAATTGGTGGAGTGATCTCTGCTTTAGCCATAAACAGCTAGTCAGCTACCATACCCCAGTAGAGCTTGAGATGGTTCAATTTTCAATTTATATGTCGATTGGCATGAGAACGCTACCTGGCCTCCTAAACATATTTATTTGTATTGCATTTCTTGAATGGGAAATGGAAATCTAGAAGCAACTATAAGCATGATCATTTATCAACTAGTTTGCAGTGAGCTTTTTCATAATATCTGGAGAAATTGAAAATCTGTCTGGTTTTGGAAATAATTAATGGAGTGCTGCTTAATTAATTCCCAAGAATTTGTGTGGGGAGAAAATCAGTGGAAGGGAAAATCTGGGCTGTAGTTTGTAAGTTGGCCTCAGGTGTTGCATTGTACCATATATGGCACCATAGGAACGCTATATTCTCCATTG
>JARYZH020002590.1:0-14854 GCA_030021035.2 Notholithocarpus densiflorus
ACCTATCTCTTTTGATTGGGTCCCTAGAGTTGCTAACAGGGCTGCCCCATATATTGGCCCACTGGTCTTTGCTGAATAGCATTTTTGGTTTCTTTGGCCCATGCTCAGCTCCTCTGAATCTTTTGGATGTAATTTTGGAAGATATTAGTGTTGTTTCACAACTCTCTTCTTAATAGAATTTTTCCATTCTGCCAAAAAAAAAAAAAAAAAAAAAAAGAAAGATGCAAACTCAAAAAAGCCACAACCTGGCTAACTCCAAATTAGTTTGATGATTGTGGCAACTAACTGGTTGGAGCTTACCCAAGGCCAACTCCAACGTTTTTACACTACTACAATACAAGTTGGCAGTCAGCATCATGCAAGAATCTTCTTTGAATCAAGACACGAAATTTGAAAGGGTGTCAAATATCATACCACAAAGAAGTGCTTTTCCCATCTCCAATTTTTAGATCTTTTAAGTGTAGTATTAAGATCTTCTTCAAGACTAAGAACAATACTTCTTCTTCTTGTTAGTAGCAGACCATAAAACTCTCCTAATTTTCTTCCAATATATTGCTAAACTTGCCTAGGATGCATGGAATCGTTGCGGCAAAACACTTGTTACTAGCTGAATGAAACAGTCTTGTTTTAGTTGTAATAAACCAGCTAAAGAAAAATTCTTCTTGTTACTCCAAGAGAGTGAAGAAGTATGCTGGGTAGTGAGAAATTGAATGATGTATCAATGAGTCATAATTAATCCCATTAATTTTTCACACCATATGGCTTCATTTCATTGGCGACCCGCACCACGTCAACACTATCATGGATTTTTGGAAAATCTCTTCTAAAGCCCAAAAGAGCCCATACTTACACAAAAATGCATCAAAGCCCATAGTTCAAGCTCATAGCACATCATCTCATTTTTTGGCTCCTGATCCAAGCTCATGAGTCTCATTGGGGGAATTTTGGGAGCCGTGGTTTGGAGGGCCAAGAAGTATGTTCAGTAAAGCTCCAGTGGTTCAAAGTTGATAAAGGAAAGCATGTTGCTTGGCATGTCTTCCCCAGTTCCCTGAACTCTGACGGGTCAGTGTGCAATAGCTAATATTTGGTAAGCCTCTCATATCACATAACACTTAAAATGATAAAACTCTCCATGCTCTTTACATAAAAATTAATATTAATCATATAATAAAAGTTTAAAAATGTAATTATAGTATTTCATATAAATTATATTATTATCATCTAAATCAATTCCAAGCACATGGCTAAATATATATTAATATCTCATATCTAGCATTAAATGCTCTCCTTACTTTCCAAGATTTGGTTAAAATACAAAAAGACCATAATTACATCTCTAAAACTTCAACAAATATCAACCAACTAGTCTATTACTTACCAAAATTATATATGGACTAAACATATAATTTTCCAAAAGAGGAAACTTAGCCAAAAATACCCACAGCAGCTCCAGCAGAGGCTGCAACAACTATAGCAGAAGCTGCAACAACTTTTGCTGCAACAGCTCTAGCAAAAGTTGCAACAGCTCCAGCAGAAACAGTTTCTGCAAAAACAGCTTCTGCAGAAACTACAACAGCTCCAACAGAAGCTATAACAACTCCAGCAGAAGCTGTAACAGCTTCTGCAGAAGCTACAACAGCTCCAGTAGAAGCTGCAACAGCTCCAGCAGAAGCTGTAGTAGCTACAACAAGTTGACACATGTCCTAGAATGACATCACTTGCCCATTAATGCCCAATCCCAGCAGCTTGCTGTCATACCCAAAGAAATAGAAGGATCCCATAAAGATTATCTTACCATTTTAGCCAAACCATGAATTTAATGCCAAGTATTTCCCTCCAAGCAAAAGATGTCATTCAGATGACATCATCCAACTGTAACAGCAGCTCCAACACCATTAAAGTCTCAAACTTTCTTCTTTTGGCTAAAAATCAAAAAACCAATAATGAAACCACTTACTTTGTCAAAGAATTTTCCTTATTTGATAAATTTTCCTTCAACTAATTCTGTTGGGTTCTAAGACTTTAGGTTTAAATGTATTAGAACTTCATTTTGTAATGTTGGCAAACCATGATCAAAACGTTTAGTCTTGTTTTAAACTTGCTCAAAGTATGTTTATGTGTAAAGTTGGAATCGAGTGTACTGCAGGATTTACTGTGTAAATCTTCCTGACTCGATCGATCGAAAATTAGACTCGATCGATCAAAGTTCGTGTAGATTATTTTTCTGCAGAATTTTCCAACTCAACCCAAGCCCGTTTGACGTGTAAGGTTTTATGTTTTGCCCTAGGTATAAAAGGGAAAACCCTAGCCACGCTTTTATGTTGTTGCAATTGTTGTTTATGCTATGTATGTGAATCTTTTGTGAGATCTAGAGGTGTTTGCCTTCACATATACTTAGGGTTATCAAGAATCAAGATTATGTCAAGAACTTGATGATTGATTCATTTGCTGCATTAAGAGCTTAAAGATACACAAGCAGGAGTGCTTATGCTTGCTGTGAATCCAAGAAAGAAGTAGTCCGTGGACTCGGAGCTGTCACGTGGTCGTGGTAGTAAGTTTCCTACTTGAGGTAGCAATAGGATGTTAGTGGTCTAAGTCGCTATTGTGTAAACTTCAATTCTTTCATAGTGGATCTGTTTTACCTTGAGGATAGCTAGGTTAAATCCTTCCCAGGTTTTTTACCGGTTTGATTTTCCTGGGTCATCATATCTTTGTGTTATTTATTTTCCATTGCTTTACATGATATGATATATCTGTGTTAACCTAGATCTGATTAATTTGACTAAGTAATTACTTGGCTAATTAACTAGGTTAATCTGGTTGTGTTTTAAGGAGTCTAAAAACGTACAAGTGGTATTAGAGCAGATTAGCTCTAGTGTTTAGATCCTTTGATTTAAGAGTTGATCCTTGACCCCGGTTGTCATGGAACACGGTCACTCTCTTGTTATTCCACCTCACTTTGATGGAAATAATTATGCTTATTGGAAAGTAAGGATGAAAGCATTCCTGAAATCAATTGATGAGAGAGTTTGGAATTCCATTGAATACGGATGGGAGAAGCCCACTACTCCTGTTAATGAGTGGCAAACTTTTCAGAAAGAAGCAGCCACTTTTAATAGTAAAGCCATGAATTCTATTTTTAATGCTATTTTTATGGAGGAATTCAAGAGAATCTCTAATGTTGAGATTGCTCACACTGCATGGAATATTCTCCAAACTGTGCATGAAGGCACGAAGGCAGTTAAGATCAATAAGTTGCAGCAGTTAACAACTAGATTTGAAAGCATTAGGATGTCTGATGATGAAACTTTTGATTAATTCTATGCTAAACTTAATGATATTGTTAATTCTGCTTATAATTTGGGTGAAATCTATGATCAATCTAAGATTGTTAAGAAGATACTTAGATCTTTGACTGAGGATTTTAGACCCAAAGTGACTTCCATCACTTAAAGCAAGGATGTGGACTTCATCCCTGTTGATGAACTTGTAGGATCTCTTCAGTCCTATGAGTTGGACCTACCTAAAACAAGCAAATCCAAATCAATGGCTCTTAAGTCTGTTGATGATGTTGATGTGAATGGATTTGATGATAAGCTCTCTACTACAGATGTAATGTCTCGTCAGTTCTTTAAAAAAAAAAAAAAAAAAAATGTAAGTTCAGATTTTTGGTTTCCCACGTGCCAAGCCCCACCTAACCGCATTACCCACCACTCCTTTTTCAATTCTCCCTTATCTCTTTGACCGGCTCCTTTCTTCTCATTTCTTTCTTTTTCTTCTTTTTCATTTCCCGTCTGGCAGCTTCTCTTCAGTCCTTCAAACTCTCTTGCCGGCACCTCCATATCACCATTTCCACCATCATTTTTCCGCCAAGATCACCAGAAAATTTTTGGGAACCCATAAACACCTTCACATCCTTTTTTTGAGGTAAAAATTTCTCATCTTTTTGGTGGGTTTTACACTTTTGCTTGAGGTTATTTTTATCTAAGCTTTAATGATGATACCCATGTGATTTATGAGCATTAGAAGTGATATTTATGTGTTTGTATATATGGGTTTTGTATTGGTGGAATTATTTGATGAGTGGGTATATGGTTTGTACTAATGATGACTACCTAAGGTTGATTTATGGTGAAAAATTTAGGGGTTTTTAAGTTATAACATGTGATGGTTGGTAAATTTAATTTTTCCATTGTCATTGGATTATTTGGAGTTAGTTGAAGTTCTAAATTTCATGTCTTGGAGGATATTTTGATTTTGCTTTCATGGGTCTCTTAATGATGTAGTGTAAATTTTATGGAATCTAGTCATAATGTTGGAGATGATATTAAATGGGTTAACTTTATAAATTGGAGTTTATACCTTGTGAATCAATTTGTTGAGAAACTATGGAAGTGGAATATATTATTATTGATGAGGTTAAATACTAGGCTTGCCTAATTAAGTGATTATTTGACAATTCCTAAATTGTGGCTAGATGCAATTTCAAGCTCTATACTTATTGTGATAGGTTTACTTGATATTGTTTAGGTTCTAGCTAATCTCCTTGGAGCTTGGAGAATTAGGATTTTGCGGTTGCGAGGTAAGTAGCTTTTTAATGGGATTTTTGGAAAGTAACCATGTTTTATAAATGTTGTTTTTGGGTCAAACACATTTTGGAAAATGATATATGGAAATATGATTTCTTAAAAGTATTGTGTTGTGACCCTATTATATATTATTATATATGAAAAATGCATCATATTTGGTATTGCATTTGGGGAAATGCATGAATTGTTGATATGGAAAGATGAGCATCTTTTATTTAATCTTTGATAAGGAAATCATAGATATTATGGTATATTAGAAAATTTAAAGATGCTTATCTTGTCTTGTATTATTTGGGAAATTGATAGAAAATCTCTTGACAAGAATGAAGTTGAAAACCTTACAAACTTTGTAGAAGTTAGACTATTTAAGGTTTTTCTGAAACTACCTGGTTATAAACTATGTATTTGAAAGGAAATGTATACTTGTGAATTTTATGTGGTTTTGACACCATGCCATGTGTGATTTCCCGGTGATCACCCAATTTGGTTTCCGTAGTCTTTGTGACAATGGAATCAAATCCAGGTCAGTGCCCTTTCACTTTGGATGACACGTTCTTCCCTGCTGTCCATGGGGGGAAGAGGTTCTTTGATTGTGTGTGGGTGAGGCTGCTATCCATGGGGCCAAGAGACCACATGCAAGAGAGGTCCTATTTGACGCGCTCTCTCTGCTGCCCATGGGGAGAGAGAAAAACCTTGAGGGTATGGGTGAGGCTGCTGTCCATGTGGCCAAGAGTCTGCATACCAGAGAGGACAATATCATGTCAGTTGTGAATGGGTGGATCCCCTGACCGGTTTATGTGGTAGTGTGGTATATTTGTGATAATTTATCTTATATTAGATATTATGGTTTTGGAAATTATATTGTTGATGCTCACAGATTATAGTATATAGTTTCAAGATATTTACTTTGAGAAACTTTGTATTTCATTATTAGATTATTCTTGTCAGATTATTATTATTGAAGATGAAACTTGCATTTCCCCCACCCCCATTAAATGTGCTACTTACTGGGCTCTGTCTCATCCTATTATTTTATAAACTTTTCAGAGTAGGCAACAATCTTTTGAGACAGCTTTTTGGTGGCTAATAGTAGTTAGACTAACTACTGATGGAGGCTAAACTTTTGAAATGGAGATATTAGATGTTGAACATCTTAGAATAGGCTTGACTCATTTTTTTGTATATTATAGTGGTTGTGACTTTATTCCCACTGAGGCAAGCTGTTGATATGTAATTATTTATTCAGACCTCTATTCTTTTGTGGCCATTGGTCATTATAATTAATGCTTAGAGCTCTGACTTACTTTGAGAGTACATTCAATGGAATTATTATGATAAATTTTTATGTTGGTACTTGATATGATTCTTGTGGATTGGATTGTCGAAAAGAAAAAAAAAATCTACAGGTACTTTGAGATGTATTTCTCATGCTTTGGACCCTTTGGGGTTTGGGGCGTGACAACAGAGATTGCCTATCTTGTCAAGAACTTTAGAAACTTTCTTAGGAACAACAACAGAAGGGCAAGAGATAAAAACAATGCTGAACCTAGAAATTTTAGGAGAAATGATCTCACTAAGGTGAATAACACTGAAAAACCTAAAGAGAAAGTAGGTCAACCTTCTAATAATTATATGGGTCAACAATGCTTTGGTTGTCAAGGGTATGGTTATATGAAATCAAAATATCCTACATTCTTGAGGTCTAAGGGTAAGGCTATGGCTGTAACCCTTAGTGATGATGAAGTTTCTGACAATGAGTCTGGTAGTGACGAGGATGGAAACTTCATTGCTTTCACTGTTACTGCTGTAGTTGATGAAAGTGTTATTGTTGAAGAGAAACCTTCTGATGGGGAACTCTCTGAGGATGCAGATTTGCATGAAGCCTATAATAAACTTTGCAAAGTTGCTGCAAAGGATGCTATGAGTGTTGATATAGGCTTAAAGAAAATTGCATCTCTTGAACTTGATAAGAAGAATTTGCTTGTGAAACTGTTTGATGCTAATGAATTGTTAAATAATGTGAAGACTGAGAACATGCTTTTGCTTGATAAAGTTAAGAATTTGGAACTTGATTTATCTGCTGCTAGAGAACAAACAAATAGGTCTGCTAGTTCCAAACTTGATCATATGCTAAGTGTTCAAAAGTCTCCTTCAGACAAAACTGGTGTTGAGGACAAATTTTTCATGCCACATGGCTTTATTTCACTAGCAACTCACACCACATCAACACTATCATGAATTTTGGGAAAATCTCTTCTAAAGCCCAAAAGAGCCCATATTTACACAAAGAGGCATCAAAGCCCATAGTTCAAACTCATAGCACATCATCTCATTTTTTGGCTCATGATCCAAGCTCATGAGTCTCATCGGGGGAATTTTGGGAGTCGTGGTTTGGAGGGCCAAGAAGTATGTTCAGTAAAACTCCAGTGGTTCAAAGTTGATAAAGGAAAGCATGTTGCTTGGCATGTCTTCCCCAATTCCCTGAACTCTGACGGGTCAGTGTGCAATAGGTAACATTTGGATAAACCTCTCATATCACATAACACTTAAAATGATAAAATTCCCCATGCTCTTTACATAAAAATTAATGTTCATCATATAATATAAGTTTAAAAATGTAATTATATCATTTCATATTAATTATATTATTATCATCTAAATCAATTCCAAGCACATGGCTAAATATGTATTAATATCTCATATCTAGCGTTAAATGCTCTCCTTACTCTCCAAGATTTGGTTAAAATACAAAAAGACCATATTTACATCTCTAAAACTTCATCAACTATCAACCAACTAGTCTATTACTTACCAAAATTATATATGGACTAAGCATATAATTTTCCAAAAGAGAAAACTTAGCCGAAAACACCAAAAATGGCTCCAACGGAAGCTGCAATAGCTTCTGCACAAGCTGTAACAGCTCGAGCGGAAGCTGCAACAACTTTTACAGAAGCTGAAACGGCTCCAGCGGAAGCTGCAAACAGCTTCTGCAGAAGCTATGACAGCCCCAGTAGAAGCTGCAGAAGCTCCAGCAGGTTGACACATGTCCTAAAATGATGTCATTCGCCCATTAATGCCCAATCCCAGCAGTTGTGGTACCAAAAACCAGCCCCCGACAACTGGCTTAGGTTTTGTAGAAAGCATCTTTGTGCCTAAACCTCATTCCACAAACTTTGTTCTTTCTTCTGAGCCCTTTGTGAGTGAGGTTGTCAAACCTGTAGAAGTTACACTCCTAGGAAGATTAGGGTTGATCTTAAAGAGTCCAAACCTAAGAATTCTACTCGTTCTAAGGACAAGTTGAATGATAGACCTGCATGGGTTTGTCATTTTTGTGGAAAGTCTGGGCACATTCATTTTGGTGAGTTGGTAAAGGTTCTAAACCTTTATTCCAATCCTGAAGTTGGTCATCATTCTAATGTGAATAATAACTCCAATGCTAGAGTTGCATCTAAAAAGCTTTGGATGCAAAAGGCTCAATCTAATTGAGTCTTTCTGAGATGGTCCTTGTGCCTCATCGCTCTACTCTTTGTGACCATTCTTCTTTGTTATTTTTGTTTTCTTTGCTTTTCTAGGTTTTGTATTGCATAACATTCATGCATTTCATTCTAGGTTGTTTTTTTTTTTAATTAAAAAAAAAAAGGAAAAGTGATGCAAAATGTGTTTTGCATTATTTTTCTTGGATTTGAAATCAAGGTTGGCCATTTTATTTTACATAACATATCTATGTACCTTGTTTAGCTTGGATGAGCTTATTTATTGCACTTTACTAGTTTGAGCTTTGTAGTGCATGTTGTGTGGGAAGATATTTATAGTTTTTGATCACATGATCTTGATCTTGAAGTCACATGCCTTTGATTGTTGGACTTGAACTTATTGAGAAAGGCATAAATAACCATCTCACCACTATTTACTAGCCAATCATGAACACCTTAGTGCATATCATAAGATTTTGTGCTCGAGAAAGTGTAGCACATGCACAAAAAGAACATAAGGTATAGCCTCGGTTTAAATGCTAAAATTGGTGTGTACATTATTGGACTATAATTAAATCAATCAAATAAAATTGGTGTGTACATTATCTTGGCTATTATAATAAGTTTCTGATCAAATAAAATTGGTGTGTACATTATGAGGCAAATCAAGAAACTTACATGATTGCAAGCTTGTTTTCTAGGAGATGTGGGAGCTATATGATGTAACTCTTTAGGTGATAATCTCTTTCAAATTTGTGTGATGAATTTTGTAGAAATTGTGCTTGATTACTATTCACATATCACCTCACATGTACCTCAAGTTTTTACTAGTTGCATACACTACAAAAGTTACTCTTTGTTAAACTTTGTACATGTTATTGTATGTGATTTTGTTTTGACCATTCAAGATTGAAAATTTCTTGATTTTGATGCAAAATGTGTTTAAAGTTTGAGATTAAAGGAACATTGATTGAAAAACTTATTTTTTGGGAGACCTGGGTTCAATATAAGTGTTTTTTAAAAGCATTTCATCTCATACTTATGCATTTTATTCATAAAATACTATGCTTTGAGGAGTTTCTGCATAAAATTGCTTTGTTTTTCAAAAATTTGATTTTTCCAGATTTTTGATCGATCGAACCTGTTTCTTGACCGATCGAAATTGCGATTAAAATTTTGTTTTGAATCTGCCTGGTTCGATTGATGCTCGATCGTTGTTGGATCAATCGAATGTATTTTTGATCGATCAAATATATTTTTCAATCAATCAAAAATCGCATAGTGAGTTTTTTTAAAAACCATTAGCTTTTCACGTGTTCAACACTTTTTCAAAATTTTCAAAAGCTTTTCTCTCTCTTTTCGATTGGTCAAGGATTCAAAGCAAGATTTTTGTTGTTTTCCCTCAAATCTTTTCAAAGGTTTTTGTCTTCTAAGGCTAGTAAGACCTTTTTACCCTTTCTTTTTTCATTTATTTTCATGTTTCATGCATTTAAGGGTGATTTTCAAACCTATAGAAAATTGGGGTTTTTGTTGATTTCAATCTTTTCTTTCTAAATTGATCATTGGGTTTTTGTTATAGGATGTTATTAAACTGTTCCTTGGTGTTTAATTTGATCAATTTGTTGAATTGGGAAAATTTGAATTTTCTAGGGCTTGAAACTACCCGAATTGGGGATTTTGTTCAATTAAGCTTAATTTGGTGAAATTGGTTTGTTTGATTGATTGATTTGATCATTATTTTATGTTATCTAACTTGTGTAATGATCAATTGGTCAATTTGTTGGGATTTTTGAAAGTGGGTTTTCAAAATTTTGGGTTTTTAATATACACTCTATGCTCAAGCCAATTTTGTGTTCTCAAAAGTGAAATTGAACTATTCTCACTGCATTCGAGCATGCATCATGTGTTGATATTGTTCATGCATCATATAGATTGTTATTTTCTATATTATTTATGTTCTAACTTGCAATCTGCCCTTGGTTTTTCTTTTCTTTTTTATTTTTTGTCTCTTGTGTGTCTGTCCTTTCCAACCTTAGAATCATGTCTAGGAAGACTAGAGCAAATAGGAAATCCTCCTCCTCTTCTGTCCCCACCTTTGGGAGTGATAGGTTTCCGAGTGAGAAAAATCAGGAAACGTATGAGAAGCTAAACCTTCTTAGATCTGTATAGGCTGAGAGAAAGGTAGTTTTAGATGAGCTTGACCCGGAGATTAGGAGAAACTTTGAGCGTAGGGGCTGGTTACCTTTGATGGATATTAACTATCCACCTCCGGCTACCTTGATTAGAGAGTTCTACTCGAACCTGTAATTCCAACACTCAAGTGAAGAGTTAGATACGAGGTGAAGAGTACACCATTACTCCTACGGTAGTGATCGATACTCTTAGGGTGCCTCTGGTCCAGCATCTTGTTTATCCTTACGATGAGTCTCCTCCCCTTGATGACATCATGTCATATATTACTAGTACTTCTATCCAATAGGGTTCTAATCCTCGGATCATGTCTCATGAGTTGACCGAGATTCACTATCTTTTCTTTCGGATCTCTTGCCATTCCATTTGACTCATCTCTCATTTGCACACCATTCCTATAGAGAGATGTGTGTTTTTGTATGCCCTTGTCACAGATGCTCCTATGAGCTTTCCTCATCTTTTTCTTCATTCTTTGGTTGAGGTTTATAGGAGTAGTTCTTCTGCTCATGCTCTTTTCTTTCCGATTTTTATTCATCGTTTTTATTGCATTTGGGATTAGAGGACTTTCCTGCGTCTGAGCCTGTTCATATAGTAGCTCCTATAGGTGCCTCCTTTCTTAGGCAGAAGGCTGCTTAGATGAGAGCAAGCTCTAAATGCCCTAGAGTTGAGTCGTCCTCTGGTGTCGCACCTCCTCCTCCCTCTTCTACAGGTGATACTTTTGCTGAGGTGTCCGTTGATCTGACTTCTGCTGCTGTTCCTCCACCTTCTACTTCGAATGATTTGAGCATTCGTCGTATGTTGGAGACTGTCATGACCGTTCAGGCGGCTCATGGTCAGCTTTTGGTGGACATGCTTGATGAGCTTCGACCCTTGCGAGCAGATTTGGAGAGTCTTCGCCAATCACCTCTGCCACCTCCTTTTGATGATGAGTTATGATTTCCTTTTGGCAATTTGTCACAAAAAGGGAGAGTACATATGGAGAGGAGTTTTTTGTTGTTAGGGGGGAGATTTTGTGTTTTGGAGCTGTGGAGCTTTAGATTGTATCTAGGTGCTTCATCTTGTATTTATATTTTTGGCTCATGATGTTTTTTGTTTTATTTGAGTTGTCTATGATAGGGGGAGATACTTTGATGTATTTATCTTTGTTTCTTGTTTCACATTATGATACATTGTTTATTGATTTATATTTATGAGGTTATTCATGATATATGTCTTTATTTTTATGTTATGTGAAATCAAGAAGTTATTCTGTTTTACTTGTATTTTTCACACATGCGTTTATGCGTTTGTTGAGTGTTTCAGGAATATACAGGTTGATTCAGTCATGCTGCTGTCTACACTTGCAACTGATAGATAGTAGTTAGGTTGAATTAGTTGTGTTAGGCAATGTTTTTGTAATGGGCTGATTTTTTGTAACTTTGAGCACTTTGTTTAGTTTGTGTTTTGTCACGGATTGCCAAAGGGGGAGTTTGTTGGGTTCTAAGACTTTAGGTTTAAATGTATTAGAACTTCATTTTGTAATGTTGGCAAACCATGATCAAAACGTTTAGTCTTGTTTTAGACTTGCTCAAAGTATGTTTATGTGTAAAGCTGGAATCGAGTGTACTGCAGGATTTACTGTGTAAATCTGCCTGACTCGATCAATCAAAAATTAGACTCGATCGATCGAAGTTCGTGTAGATTGTTTTTCTGCAGAATTTTTCAACTCAGCCCAAGCCCGTTTTACGTGTAGGGTTTTATGTTTTGCCCTAGGTATAAAAGGGAAAACCCTAGCCATTTTTTATGTTGTTGCAGTTGTTGTTTATGCTGTGTATGTGAATCTCTTGTGAGGTGTCTGCCTTCACATATACTTAGGGTTATCAAGAATCAAGATTATGTCAAGAACTTGATGATCAATTCAGTTGCTGCATTATGAGCTTAAAGATACACAAGCAGGAGTGCTTGTACTTGCTGTGAATCCAAGAAAGAAGTAGTCCCTAGATTTGAAGTTGTCACGTGGTCGTGGTAGTAAGTTTCCTACTCGAGGTAGCAATAGGATGTTAGTGGTCTAAGTCGCTATTGTGTAAACTTCAATTCTTTCATAGTGGATCTGTTTTACCTTGAGTATAGCTAGGTTAAATCCTTCCCAGGTTTTTTACCGGTTTGGTTTTCCTGGGTCATCATATATTTGTGTTATTTATTTTTCGTTGCTTTACATGATATGATATATCTGTGTTAACCTAGATCTGATTAATTTGACTAAGTAATCACTTGGCTAATTAATTAGGTTAATCTGGTTGTGTTTTAAGGGGTCTAAAAACATACAAATTCTAATCTAGTTACATACTTGGCTCTATATAAAGAGGACCAAGCCACACATATGGGGGGGGGGGGAACCATCCATCCCTCTCTCATCCTCAATATTCTAAAACTTCATTCACTTTGCTGTACATATCTCTAAACTTTTCCATTCTTCTCCATCTCCCTTACAAAAACATCTCTTCTTATATAACACCATTACATCACACCTATTACACCACACCGTTACACACTATCCATCTCTCCCACACTTTAATATTCTGAAACTTCATCATTTTGCTGCCCAAAAACATATCTCCACCTCATTTCTTTATTTCTCATACAAAATCTCCCTTCTTAGAAAGCAACATAACCCATGACATAACACAAAAAAACCAATCCAGCAGCATCTTTAATCTCATGTATTTACTATATTTAACCTTCATATTATCTATCTCACACTTCCATATTTTTTACAAACACATTCCTCGCAAAATACCCATACATACTTCTCATATATCTTTAAACTCCATGTCTCACAAAATATACATATACAAGATCCATGTCCAACAAAGTATCTACATGTAATTCCTATACATATTACAAACACCATATCTCACAAAATATATATATTTCTTACCATCTCCACACATCTTAAAACATGTCAAACACTCTTGCAAGAACTTATTACTAAAAGCCCTTTCTCATGGAAGACATATATTTATAATGCTAAAAGCCCTTCTTACGAAAGGCAAAAACTTATAATACTAAAAGTCATTCTCATGGAAGGAAACATCACTCA
Source organism: Notholithocarpus densiflorus (assembly GCA_030021035.2). Taxonomy (NCBI): domain Eukaryota; kingdom Viridiplantae; phylum Streptophyta; class Magnoliopsida; order Fagales; family Fagaceae; genus Notholithocarpus; species Notholithocarpus densiflorus. The sequence continues at coordinate 13,335 of JARYZH020002590.1, forward strand.
ATTTGACTAAAAACTAAAAGAGCATTACATGGGGAAAGTCATTTAAGTGCATGATGAAAGGGGATAAACTTAACCAACCTATGCACATGGCTGGACATATTCTATCTCCCTCCAGTTGCACCCATTTTTCCCCTTCAATTATGAAGTCACCATGGAAGGACTCATAATATCATATTGTACCGCAGGACTCATTTTATTGCGCTACTGAAATGTCATAAGTCCACTGCTGTTCTACGGCTAGAGCTACAAACTGTCAAGATAAGTCAAAATCTCTCTATATTCAAGATTACATTATTAAGTACATGTTGATTCATTGTTATTGCACTGTTGGATGCAAGTTACTTTAATATTATCTCACTATTTAATAAACATGATCTCACTAATACTTCATTAATGAACATACATATTAATAAATCGATCTACCACCGTTGCACATATATTTTTTGGAAATGAATTACCATTGGACATATATTATTTGGACATGAACCATTGCTAGACATACCTTATTATGTTGAACATGAACCATGAACCGCAGCTGGATATGGACTATTGGACTCATCCCATTATTGGACATTTGATACCTAATTAATTATTTTCTAATATTGGACATCACTTAATATACATAATAATAACGTATCAACTCACCATTTAATCAAAGCTACCATGCTAAGCATATTATTTATTTATTTCAACCATTATCATGATTCCAAGACTTTGGGCTTTATCTATTTTGTAAGCTTAAAAATACACTAGAATCCATTGGTCTATACGGCCCAATGTCGAGTTCCGAGTTGAACTCCCCAAAACAAATCCGGGCTTAGCAAAGTCACACTTCCAGCAGAAAACACGTGGCTACACGCAAAAAACAGCCCCCGACACATTCCAAGGGAATTGCAATCACAGTATTACTAACAACTAAAACGAAGTGTCTTTTTAAGTATTGGGGACCTTGATAGAAAACATGGTGAGCATGCTACACCTTCTTTTTAAGTGTTGGGGACCTTGATAGAAAACATGGTGAGCATGCTACACCTTTTATTTCATAGTCACTTATTATCTCGCACTAAAATATATAAAAAAAAAAAAAAAAAAAAAACTCACAGTACGTTAGTTGGTGGTAAACACTAGTTTGTCTTAGGTCTTTTTAAAAAATAAAAATAAAAAATTTGTCTTATAGTTTCTATTAATAGGTCTTTTAAAAAAATAAAAATAAAATTAATGAACAAAAAAGATAGGAGGGGCACCCGTTAAGATTGAATTTTATAATACAATTGATTCTTTGTTTTTATTAGTTTTTGCTATTTTCCAAATGCAAGGAAGAACCTTTTGAAGCCTCCTTAATGAATGTACAAAGATACCCATCAACATAAATCTATCTCAACTTAAGATCACATCATTTTATGACCATCCAAATAACAACAACATACAACGTAGGAATCAATAAATTAGGGACAAGGATTTTCATTTCTCTTGGAATTTTTTTTTTCAAAAATTTTTATATTATAAAAGTCATATTTTGG
>JARYZH020002591.1:0-14851 GCA_030021035.2 Notholithocarpus densiflorus
CACTCCAAAGGACACTGAATCTCGAGGCAAAAGGTCGATGGGTGGGTGGATATAGTGGCATCGTTCTGCATCATTGAAAGGATCGAACTTGACAAAGCCTTTGATTGTCAAATCATGTTGATCTGCATCGACCCAATACAGCATCCCATTGCAGACAACAACACCAGCATCCAGAGACGTCATTCTGAAGGGATTCAATCCCCGTTGTGAAGAAACAACCGAGCCGCGCCATTCACCGGTTTCAGAAGAAAATATCTGCATACTTAGCTGTGTAGTATTGGTTTCAGTGGGAGAATGAATGAGTACCACCTTATATCTGTAATAGGCATTCGTAACACATCCCTGCTCTTTATCACAGCTACATAAATCGCATATAAAGCCAACCATGTCGTTCCTTCTTGAACAGGGAAGATGAGGGAGCGTGAGCCATTGTTTGGTAAGCGGATTACAGATGCAATACTCGCAAAAGGATGGCCTACGACCCGGTGGAACTTCACTGCGCACCAGCAATAAGTCATTGAACGATGCTTCGATGCAAAAGGGATAGTTTTTTCTTGCTCGTTCGATACAGGGAAGAAAGTCGAGAAAATCGAGTCCACCATCACCACAGTCGATGAACAACTCAGAATTATCAGATGGAAGAACCAAGATATTTTTTTGAGACTCTTTATACTGTAACAGAAGAGTAAAGGGCTCGAAGTTTGAGTCTGATCCACTCAATTGGTGGCGGTGGTGAATGAAGCGGCGAACAAAATAAGGATCGGAGATAAGAGAAAACCACGACTTCGAGACGGACATACATTGGATAGCCGATCGGCAAGGGAGTCGACAAAGGACCTCGATCAACAAAACATAACCGAGTTTTGATCGGATCGAATCATCCGGATCTTTTTCTCTTTTGCGACATGGATACAGCATCGGATCCTCCGACGGATCTTCTACTCTTCTTTTGCAACGCGAACCAAATGAATGGGTTGTACTTGTACCTGACTCCACCATGGCAAGCAGAAGCAGAGGGAGACAGGGTACCTTGTAAAAGAAGAGAAACTGAAGAGCTTTAGGGATTTTTATAGGCAAACTTAAGGGTGTCGATTTTCTTGACTGTGGCGGGGTAACCCAGACCGTTTATTTTCTCTAAACGGAAGCCCCGTTTTCTAGTCCGATCGGAATTGGGTTATAATTATAATCTTATATAAGTTTATAATAATTCTAAAATTATAAAGATAGTTAATAAAATAATATAATAAGTTTATTACTTATAATATTATGTTAAAAAAATATGGAGTTTTTAGACGTCTAACATTCAGAAAATAAAAAATAACTAAATGTAAATAAACAATTAAAAATTATATTCAATTTAGTGAAACCCTATTTTTAGTTTTTTTTTTTCCTCAGAATGATATTTACTTTTTCATGTTAAAGAAAAATTAAGTGAATTTTAAGATTTTTCACTTAATTAATTAATAAAACCATAATTTCTTTCTAATCATAGATTCATAATTATCTTAATGAAAAACAAAATCCAAGTGACTTGCCCACGTTGTCCCTGTAAGTATTAAAGATAAAATTAAGGGTAAATCGTAAATTACACCTTTAAAATTTAGGGGTGTTTGGATTTTAAACCATAAGGTTTCAGAATTTGAAATTTGCTCCTTAAAGTTTTGGAGTATTTGGATTTTATACTCTGACGTTTCAAAATTTGTATTTTACCCTCTAAAATTTGGAAGCATTTAGATTTTACACCCTAAATTTTGAAACTTTTGGGTGTAAAATCCAAATATTCCAAAACTTTAAGGAGTAAAATCTAAACTCCCCTCAAATTTAGGAGTTAAAATCCAAATTCTAAAAAATTAGGGTATAAAATCTAAACATTCTCAAACTTCAGGGATACCATATTCTGAAACTTCTATAAAATTCAAACACCCCTAAACTTTTGAGGTGTAATTTGCCCTTTACCCTAAAACTACAACTTTAGGCTTAATTAGTCGCTAACCCGTGCAATGCACAGAAAAGTTATATTCTACGAAACATTAAATTACTAAATGAAAAATATTAATCAAACTTAAGATTCCAGTCTCAAAAATATTAAATATTAAATATTAAATTCTTTGTTTCTTCCTCTTGTGCATTAAGATTCCAGTCTCAAAAATTCGTATCTTTGATATGAAACATTAAGTTACTAAATGAAAAATATTAATCAAACTTAAATTAAAATTAACAAAAACACAGCCCATAAACTTAAATTAAATCCAAACACAAACAAATGAAAAAAAAAAAAAAAAGACTCATATTAATACAAACAGAGCATAAACTGAGAATTCTAAAAAATGGTCTCAAATTAATACAAACAGAGTATAAATTGGGAATTAAACTGTGCATAGACAATCTTACTGCTTATTCTAATATTGTAAAATTGTAAACAACATTTTTAGACATGTTTACACCCGTAGCATCTCAACTAATGACTTATTGGTTATACACGTTTATGCCTTTATGGATATAGCACACCCCAAAACTGGTCATGATATAGGGTTTTAAGGTCCACAAAGTTCCACACAAAACCAAATTAAACCAAGGTTTTGAAACCCAAACCGGACCGTACGGTCCGACCAAAAAAACCTCGAACCGCTTATTTTTGCGATTCTTTTAGCCTCAAAAACCGCTCTATGAGAAAAAAGCAAGGACCCGTGCGAACTGCGGTCGGACCTCATGGTTTTGAGAATCGTGAACGGTTCTAGCAGTTCTCACGGTTCCTTTTTTTTCAGCAAATACCGACTGAAATTAAAGATTTGACCGGCATGCACTTTGGACTTTTTTCAAATTTGGAACCAAAAGATTTGTGAGGGAAAAAAAACAAATTGAGAAGAAGAATATGACAAAGTAGAGGCTGTGCGAAGTTGAAGCAGCAAGCTAGCAACCCAGCACAAATCGCCAATCACAGCCTTCATCTTCGTCTTCTGCTCCTATTTCTTCTTCTTTCTTCGTTTTCTCCTCATTCTCTTTCTTCTTTTCGTCTCCACAGCTGTGGTTTCTGAGTTTCTCACCTTCTCTCTGTTTGTGCATGTTTTGAATTCTTTTTTATGTTTCCAAAGCCCCTTCACGTTACTTGCATTGGGAAAGAAGAAGACTTTTGATTTTTGAATTAAATATGGCAAAATGTTTCAGCCGTTAGATCTTTGAGCCCGTGATGTGGAACTAGCCACTTCTTTGTATTTTTCCCAGTAATGGTACAATGAACAGAGAGAGCATGCTTTTTTTTTTTTTTTTTTTATATGCTGCAGGTCTGGTACACTAAGGACATTACTGCACAGTGCACAATTGTCATAATTAATCCATCTCGTGACATAGCACAGTGTCATAATTAATCCATTTGAAGAACCTAAGTTTTGACCCTTCAAACTTTGCTATGTCTTGCTATGTCATAATTGTGACAAAAAAGTTGTGAAATATTTTGTAATAAAAGATTTTCTTGTTTAAAAAAATTGTAAATATTAATTAAAAATACTTATAATATTTTATTTGTTACATTTTTCGTGTGTGTTTTAATAAGTATTATTGTTTACTCAAAAACAAAAGTTTAAATAGTAGAGAAAAAATAGTGAGTCAACAGATAGTATATAATAATTATTAAATAATTATTTTATTTTAAAATTACTAAGTGTCCTAATTCCTATATTATTACAATATTACTATCACGAGCTTAACTAATCAACATATAAATAAATAAAGAAATATTATATCTATGGGTCTGTTGGATTGAACTTATTTTTGCTGAAACTGAAAACTGAAAACATTATAGTAAAATAATTTTTAAATGTGTGAATAGTGCCGTGGGACCTATTTTTAATATTTTTAAATGCGTGAACAGTGCTGCTACAGTGCGTGAACAGTGATTTTTGTCTCCTGCATAGTAAATTCATGTGATTTTACTGTTCATGCGCTAAAAAAAAAAAAAAAAAAAAAAAAAAAAACCCAAAACGCTAAACGCAAACGCGCAAAACGCGCAATCCAAACAAGTACTATGTATACTTAGGATATGATATTTCTTATTTGTCCTGTGAAAGTTATGATATGAAAAAATACATTTGAAAGATAGATTTCTATATTTAATTGGGTCATTTAATTTAATTTTTCTATTTATACTAATTTTTAATATATTTATTTATATTTAAATAATTATTAAATTAATTATGACGTCATTACGGTTCGACCCCGGTTCAACCTCGGTTCGACCTTAAAAACCTTGAATCTCTCCCTTTTACGATTCAATAAATGGTTCGGATCTGAAAACCTTGAATTAAACAACATGAACATGAACATGAACTAAATTTTCAACCAACCCAGATAAATTAAGAGAGCAATAAAAAGTTGCAATAAGTTGGAATAGAAAACATAATGAGTTAGGTTAGATTTAAAAAAATGCTTTATTTTGTAAATTAACTTTAACTTTTTTTTAATGAATAACTTTAACTTAACAAAGTCTGCCTTATAACTAATTATTTAGTCAACTTAGAAAGAAAGAAAAAAAAAGCATGAACAATAAGTTTAAACTACTAAGCAAATACAATGAGATAAAAAATAAAACAATTAAGCAAATCTCAAAACCAAAGACAAATACATTAATTAACAATAAGCAACACTATCATGTATATTTGATATTTATAACATTCTCTCATGACTTAATAACATGGCAATAGGAAATCTCCATTAAAAAAGAAAAAAAGAAATCAACTACACGGTAATATAATAATATAAACCTATAATATTATAAACCTATAAACGTAAAGATATTGACAACCACAAAGTTATTTACTATTTTTTTTAATGACATTGGCAAACAACTACAAAGGAAAATCAGTCAAAAGCAGTAAACTACTCTAGTTTAGCATGTTAATCTCGATTTCAAAGATCAAAGCTGGATCCAAAAGTTTGAAGGAGATGGTCAGATCTGAGATTTGGGGGAAGTAGTTGATAGCATTTGAGAGATATGAGAAGAGAGATTATTGAGTTTTGGGGGAAGGAGAAGGTAGTGTGAGAGATATGAGAAAGAGAGATTTTTTATTATTGTGTTTTTGGTTTTTTTTCTTAGAAGTATTGGTTTTTTTTTTTGGGTTTGAGTTTGAGTGAGTTTAAGTTGGACTTGTTAGAGAAATAGAGTTTCACTCATTGTTAAGTTTAGACTAAACAAAAAAAAAAATTATTTAAATATTATCCTGACATGAAAAATTGTGAGAGTTTCAAAGACTTCGGTTATATATATATATATATATTTTTATATATATATATATATATATATAAAAGGAAAATCAAAGAATGTGTCTAGTTTTCGTTGTATTATTGACTATTGTGTATAGTGTGCATGCTGCACAAGTAGCAGAGCACAGCACACGGTATTACCATTTGTGTAACCCAATCTCCCTCTTACAAACAAATAAGAAGCTCTTGTAAGGAAAATGGATCAATTTAATTTTGTATATTGTGTCCCTCATCTCTCAAATTCAAACAAAGATTTTCAACCATCTTCTCTGTCTCTCTCTCCCTCTCTGAAGATCTATGTTTTCTCTTTGCCTCTCTCTCTTTGTGAAGATCTGTGGTTATGAATTTTGCCAGCTCCAAGAGGCTAGCTTTGATGCCATGTTCACCAAAGCCTTTGATCATCACTGGTAGATTTGTTCTGCCTATTTTGCAAAACTGTTGCAAAATCGGTTCAATCATCTTGGTTCTCGGTTTTTTCAGTTGAAGCAATTGTTACTAGTTATTTTTTATTTTTATTTAATAACTAGACCGAATTGCCATTCGGTTGACCAATTGAACCGTCCGATCTGGTTTTAAAAACCATTACATGACCTCTCTTTTTTTTTTAGCTTTTATATACAACTCTTTACAACCTCACTTTAAGTATAAGTATAGTTATTTTAACTTTTGTTTTTTAATTATAAGTATAGCACACTTTCAACAACAACAAAAAAATTCAGCAAAATGTTAAATAAGTTATTCCTAAACGAACAACTATATTGAAAGAGTGAAGAGGCTTAGAAAAAGTATTTTTGGTTTAGTCAAGTGAGTCAATGCGCACCGTTTAGTAGTATTTTTGAAAAATGCCATTCATTTTAAAAGGAAAAGAGAAAGTTAACTTTTAAAAAGACAAATTTTCATGGGTTTAATTTTTGAAAGGAAAGATTTAACTTTGAAAAGTCCCATGATTTTTTTTTTTTTAAAGGGTTGAAGAAAAGAGTATTATTTTCTTAGAAAATCTTTTTGTAAAAGAAAAGATAGCTAAAAAAGGTTTCTGGAAAATTTCTTTGAAAAATTTTATGGGTTTTTCTTTTTTAAAAGATTTGAATTAAAAATCCCATGATTTTTGTGAAAAAAGCATGTTTGAAAAAGTAGAAAGGATTTCTCTTAAAAAAGTCTTCATGGGTTTTTATTTTTGAAAGAAAAAGTTTGGGTTCCAAGGAAAATCTCATGATTTTTTTAATGAAAAGACAAATTTTTTTTACAAACTTTGCTTGTTCAAAATACTTTTTTTTTTCTTTTAAGAAATTCCAACGTGGTAAAAGAAAACATTTTTTTTTTTTAAAGAACTTGGTTTTTCAGATTAAAGAGAAAAAGAAAACATTTTTTTTTCTTTGAAAGCATTTTAAAAAAAGACATTTTTGAGAAAAAGCATTTTTTAAAGGAAAGTTTTGAAAGAAAACTCTCATTTTTTATTTTTTTTTAAAGATTTTGTTTTAAAAGGAAAAGTTTTTTTTTTTTTTTGAAAACCGTTTCCTTAGAAAAAGCATGTAAAGAATTTTGTTTTACCCAAACAACTTTAATTTATGGCAACATTATTGATGAGAAAAGTAAAGCGCAATAATAATAGTGCTATGTATTTAAAGTCAAGGAAAGTAAAGTGTTGAAATTTAAATAGAAAGGAAAGTAAAGGGATGAAATTTAAATTAAACGTTAAAATAAAGAGCTGGAATTTAAATGACAATAAAATAGAGTGCTGGAAAAATAAATGACATTAAAGTAAAGAGCTTGAAATTTAAAATGCTGAAATATTATAAAAGTTCATTAAAAAAATAGTTTTTTTTAGAAATCTCTCTTAAATAAACCTTAATCTCTTTCAAGCCCAATGGGTGCTTCACCAAAAAGAGAGGGGAGTTATAAGCTATCAACTATCCTTAAGGTTCTTTCTCAACAAAAAAAAAAAAAACTATCCTTAAGGTAACATACATGTATTGTGCCCTACTTGAGGTCTAAGACCCATTTAAAAGAGATGAGTAGAATTTTTTTTTTATTATAATTTGTGTGTCTAGATAGTAGTAGTAGTAGTAGTAGTAGTAGTGGTGGTGGTGGTGGTGGTGGTGGTGGTGGTGTGTGTGTGTGTGTGTGTGAATATATATATTGAGCAAGAAATTAAAAGGGATGACATAAAAGTAAATGGGGAAGGGATTGCTTGAAATTAAAATGGATGACAATAAAAGTAAAGGGGAGAGGATTGCTTGAAATTAAAATGGATGAAATAAATATAAGAACATAAAAATTCCTAGATGCCTAGAAGAAAATGTGATTTCTTCCCCCTAAGGCTACTTCCCATGTTAGGTCTAGGTGATGGTTCAGTACCCATCTAGGAAATATACATACAACATCACAACCAACAACAATCAATAATATAGACATAAAGATAAAGAGATAGATACACAACAATATAAAGCTAGGAATTTAAAGCAAGGAAAATAAAGAGACAAGAAAAGTAAAGAGAGATTTATATATATGAAATGGATGATGTTTACATGATGAAGTAAAGAAGATGGGATGGGTATAGTTATAGAAAAACTACCTCATCCCTACAAGTTTACCCAAAAAATTACAAATAAAATGAAAGAGGTTTTTTTTTTTTTTGGTTATGGGTTTCCTAAAGAGGGGGGAAAAAGAATTTTTCAGCATTTTCTAGGGATTTTTTCCATTCTTTCTTCCCATTTTCTCATAAAAAGTTTTTTTTTTTTTTTAAAAAGGGGGGGGGGGGGGGGTATTTACAGAGGTGGTGGAAAATGGGAGGCTAAGTGTAGTGTACCCTAATACTACCCCTAGCCTCCCAAATTTGCCTCCCGGCTATTTTGTCTTTTTCCCGATTTATGATCCGATCTTCGTGTAGCTGTTTGGAGGCCTTTCCGAGTTCCGTTTTCTTCAAACTTTATATTCCTAAAAAGCTTTGGATGTCTAATTTCCAATGGTCATAATCTTACAAGATTTGGAGTTACAGTTGTCGAGATATTGCGCTCGGAAGGAAGGTGATGCAATGTTGAAAATTCTATGACATTTTTCCTTGAAAAAATTGCATCTTCCAAACTAGGGCAAATATAATTAAGCCCTTTTTATGAGATGTGGTTAAGACCTTGTTCTTTAAGTTGGTTTAGCCGGATCACTCCAGTCCTTGGCAAATCGGTACAGTTTATTGCGCAAAATTGACCCAAAAACTGCCTGTTTTTCCTGAAAAAAGTGAAGATTTTATTATGGTTTTTGGTATTTTGGTGATATCTCATTTGTTTAACTCAGATTTTAGCCCGTAAACTATTGTTTCGAAGGGAAAAATATGCCCTACAAGAGGGTCCAAATTCAACGCGATCTAATGGTTAGATCAAAAAGTCAACTTTTTTTACCATACCCGGTTAGGGTTTTGGCCTCAATTGCTATCAAAAAGGGTTTTTAAATGTTATAACCTTTTGATCCACTATTTGATCATGTTGTATTTATTTTTTTTTATACCCTTTTTGGCTTTGAAACTTGTAATTTGCACCTTTTTCAATTTTTTTGGATTTTGGCATTTGTTTTGAGACGTGAATCAAGGTCGGACAAAATACAGTATCGACACTCACCTATATTGGAAAACTTATGCCTCTCTAAAAAAACTTGTAATAATGTATGATTAGTTATTGTCTGCGTGTAAACTCAAAAAAAAAATATATATATAAATATATATATATATATAAAATGTCCACGTAATTAGGCAGGAATTTTACCATGGTATGATTCAATTATTGGATTATTAGATATTTGTCTTTTTAGAATTCCAAATGTTCTCATTTATCTAAATTTCTAATTTATAAAATGGTGGGTTCCAGTTAATTCAATTAATAAAGTCTATTATAGTCGAATAAGATATTTGGAGTTCGATCTCTACATACACCAAAAACCAATTGGTGGCTGAAATTCACATTAAAAAAAAAAAAAAATCCAATTGTATTGGTTTTGTTTCTCCAAAAATAAAAAAATAAAAAATGTCTCCATGCAGGTGTCATGTTCTTTTATTCCAGTTCATGCTTTGAATTCCCTTCACCTTGCATTTAAGTTGATTCTTTTTGTATTATTGTCTTAAGGGGGCCTTGGTTGGGGAATTTATATTATTTTTTATGTTTCCATTGAGTTTCTCCTGATTATCGTGTCACAGGTTATTAGAGAATTTGAACCAAAGGAACGTTGAATGCTTCTTAAATTTGTGACCCGTTCTCGAGCTCCATACTTGGGTTCAAACACTGACAGCCAACCGTTACTACCCATTACCATAAGGTATAATATTGATCATTCATCTTCTTCATAAAATTTTACAAATTTATTTTTTCTAAATGATTGTCACCCCATGCCTCTTTGGTATCTGCAATGAATGTAATTGGGCATCTATGTGTACTGTGTACCCTTTTTAAGTCTTCAGGTGCTCAAGATTGCATTAGGCTTACTTTTCACATTATTTTCAGTGTTTTGGGTAAATGCACATTCAAGATTGATTACACCAGAAACCTAAGCCCTTTAAGTTTACCTGAGAATAACTGTGTGTAAGTTAAAACTTCAACCATATTCATTGGAAACTATAAAAACATGAGATTAATATTCATACAAAACGAAAACAAAGCCATCCATATCTATGTATATATCCCTACAACCACAAAGGCACAAACACAAACTTTTCATCTCAAACTGATTTCATGCCCAAAATGCTCGTTAGCCAAACACAAACTATACAGTCACATCTTATTTCAAACATATTTACAGACATAGAAGTAAACAAAATTTTCAAGTTCCTGAGCTAGTTACAAATATGCAAAACAAGGTTCAATATAGTGGGAAACCCAAAAAAAATAAGAGTAATTGTTTACTAGAACTGAACCATTACAATTCTCTCTATGCGTCTTTTAACCTTTGTCCAAAGATCAATAAATTCAACAGCCCATTGACTAAAGTCTTCATGGTCAACGTCCACCATTCTGCTATTTGCATCAGAAGTAGTGGAATCGGTGAAATCCTCAGGATTAGAAATCTCAGCTCCAGCCCCTACCACTCTTTCAGCCCTTGTGTCATCCCCTGGTACTACTTCAACAAATCTCCGTCCAGATCCATCTGGTTCCCAACTCCGAGAATGGGTAACAATGCGAGTATGCCCTTCTAAAAGGTTCACATCATAACCTTCCCAAGGCATTAACGAGCAGAAGTAATCTTCGGGGTTCTTATTTGTGTATGATGACCATAGTAGCTGCAACGTCCGGATGAAATCCTCAAAACTTTCAATTGATCCTATATCAATCTTGATATCTTCTCTTATACCCTCAATTCGGATCTCCTTAACTGGTGGTTCATATTGCCCTTTAATAATTATATAATCTAGCTCTTTAAAAAAGTAAATCCAGGGCACAAATGGGGTTAGGATAATATCATTATGGTCTCTATAGTTGACCACAAAACCAGGTAAGGGATTTAATATTGTGGCACGATCATCCATGATTACATTTTCAATCACTTCGTTAATCTCAGTAACCATACTTTGAAACCCCTCATTTCTTTTAAGGTATATATAACCTCTAAGGAAAAGATCCTCATCACTACCAAGATCCTCTTCAATTGGAATCTTCCTAATTATATCCTCATTTTCCACATTTGCATGTAGCGACCTTACACTAAAAGAAGCAATGGATTCATTGTCCCCCTGCATTTCTTAACCTATAACAAGTTAACAGACAAGACAAGAACATGAGATATTGGTATGAAATGAAAACAACATTACATTTAGTTTTATGAATAATAAATCTTAGCTTTTAATTGCTAGGGTACCTTTTACCAACAGTTAACAGTCAATGAAAAACATTTTAAGGTTTGGCCAAATTTTACAATGAAACAAACACAGCTAAATGATGAAAATAATTTTCATAAAACATTTTACAGCGACACAAACAGAGTAAATAAATCCTTCCCATACAAAGAGACGCACCTTAAAAACAATTCATTAGATGATTTTATTTTCTTTAGTACTCCTCCCCTAAAAAATCATAATAACCCAAAACCCCACAAACTCCCATTCATGACCTGACCTCCAACTTACAAAAGGGAGGCAGTAAACAAAGTTACTCAAGTGGGTTTCAAAACCAAAATAGATACAAGTTCCAAATATTTCCAAAAATCTCTACAAGTTAACCAACTTTCAGCATAAAATAAGTTTCTATACAACTTAACGAAATTCTTGAAGAAAGTAACCTAATTAGTTTTAACTACTACAGACTATTAGACTTACTGCAGTTTAACTTTAAAAATGTCAAATATCCATTGGGAAAAAAAAAAAAAAAAAAAAAAAAAAACTCTTTAAGGTGTTAAATGGCAAAGTCCCACATCAAAATGGTTAATACAGTCAGCATAACATTGTTGAACACTAAAGATTCATGTTGGTTTTTTTTTTTTCGGTGAGAATCATGTTGGTATATATTTTTGTATTTAGTTAACATAACATCTAAAGTAGCAATAAAACGATGTTCACATTCACTTAGAATCTTATCAGAGTATTTAAATAACCTCCTAGAAAAAAAATGCATATGCATCAGGATGCCTTTCAACTGTGAAAACCAAAACAACCAAATGTAACTCCAACTTCTGACCATCTCAAATAAATATAAACACTAGGGAAGAAAGTCATTGCAGTCATGATAAAAAAAACACGAACATATATAATGGGAGATTCATAAGCCTAAACAACAAAATCAACATGAGATAGATCCCCATTCAAAATAAGACTTTATATTGCAACATCTCAAAATGGAATACAGGAAAAACTAGTTGGGACAAAGGGAGTAACAACATTCGAAAGTGAAAATCAATGAAATTTTCAGTTTTTATACACAATAGATGCAACACTTCAATGCCACATCATATGATCAAGTAGCACATAGATTAAAAGAAAACATTATGGTGATTGGAATTCATGCGAGTGTATTCTGATTACAAACACATTTTTAACAACGCAATATGCATTTCACCGTAAAAAAACCAATGAAAGACTCTTGATCCCATAGCAGTTTGAACAATGCCAAAAAGTATCACCATTTAAATAAATCTCAACATTAACACAATAAGCATATAACAATCGACAGCATTGTCAATTTTGAATGTCAGACATCAAAGCATATGAACCAAACTATAAATTCAAGAGGGAACTAATTAGAAAAAGGCTATACCTTTGAAAATCCCAGACCCAAATAGAATTCTGAGCAAACTAGTTACAAAACCTGCAACGAATAATAAGAATTCAAAATTACTAACTAAATCCCCCATCTTTCAAAGATAACAAATAACAACATTTGAAAGTACTAACTAAATCGTACAAAATATAAACAAACTGTTAAAGAACAACCACCAACAAAAGTATTCAAAACCAAAACACAAACAAACACATAAAACAGTCTTTTTTATATATGAAAGAATGCTATTAAAAATAAATAAATAAAAATGCAAACAAACACAGTTTCAACTTTCAAGGATCAAACTTTCTTAGCATTCAAGAGGGAATATTTGAAAAGGATATACCTTGGTACAAAAGCTGAAAGAGAGACCATGAGTGACCAACAATGTATGAACGTAATTGAAGAACAGGAGAGAAATACTGTGGGAATAAACCGAATCGAAGAGAAAGATTGAATCTTGAAGGGAGAGACGTGTTAAAAATGGATAATAATAATAATAATATGTGAACCGAGAGGTGAAACGAAGAGAAAGAGTGTGTTGAAGTGCGACGTGGTGAAATAGACAGTCTTTGAACCGGAATCGGAAAGAAAATTCGATGTGAGAATCAAAGAGAGAGTCTTTGTTGAAGAGAGAGATTTTTCTTCTTCTTTTTCCTTTGATTTTTGCTCTGTCTTTTCGCGTTACTTCTCAAGCTTCCCATTTTTTGTTTTGCTTTTCTTTTCTCTTTTTGCCTTACTTCCTTTATTCCTTTTCTTTATTTTGGCTTTTCTTGTACTTCTCACTTCTCAGTAGTTTTTTTTTTTTTGGTCATCTTACTTTGACTTGTACTATCTAAAAAAAGAAATAAAAATTGAAGTTTTCGCACGCAAATTTTTTTTTTTAATTTAATAGAAACATAATTTTAAATTTACACTAATTTTATTTTTTACCCTCTCATTTTTTATCAATTGAATTACATAGTTTAACTTCAAAAGTAAAATCATGATGAGTAAAACTCATAATTGCAGATAGTTACATTTGCACCATGGGCAATCGTCACATTAGCTTTTGGTCTCAATCAATGCCAACTACCAGATACTTAAAAGTAAGATTCATGCAATCCAAAACGCACGAGAAAATTGGAAGTTGTGTTTTTAGAAAAAAAAAAAAGAAAAAGAAAAAAAGAAGAAGCTGTTAATCGAAACCGGTACCTGTGTAGTTTGGAACCTCTGTAGCCCCATATTTCATAGTTGGCCGGCCATTTTCAATACCCTCTTCCGCATGTTGCACAAGACCATGGAATTGCTAGATGTAAGAAGACAACTTTGCCATCATTTGGGTAGAAGGTTAGCAATTCCACAGGCGGTTGCAGCTCCTCCACCATTTAAACAAGCCTAGACTATTTTAAGCACATGTACATGAAGTAAAGTATGCGTATCGTGAACCATGTAAATGCATAACTATAATCCTCAAGTTCCAAAATCATAAGCAATTTCTGCTTCTGAGTAGCAGCGAAAACTACTTCGAAACTGATGAAATTTAACTCTGAGAACATAATTGTGCCAAAATATAATTTCACTATGTTAAAGCATATACTATAATTCAAAAGGAAAAAACAAAAGCATTTGAATCTGTGGCCTTCCATGGCAATGCACCACATCCCACAAACTGAACAATGATTTTGAGTATCAAAACTTCAATCTTATAAATATGACAACATTCAACTTCGTCAAGGCAAACAATTAAAAAATTTACAATCCAAATGTGGATCCAAGAGTTTACATAGAATGCTTTTGCTTAGGCAATGGGGATTCAGAATAAAAATATAATTTAAATACAATCTAAATAATGTTCCTTATAACACAGTAGTTTGAATGTGTTCCATCCTAATTTGACTTCTTCTTGAGACAAATCAGAATGTCCAAACTCAGTTACTTCAATGGAATGGAAGAGGAGGAACTGGTGTTGGCCAAGATGGTTGCGTAAGTAGGAAGACAGATTACGCGTATACAGACACATCATAGCCGGAGTTGCCAGGTAAAATTTTCCCTCCATCTCGCAGTTGGCTCACCACTTTCAATACCCTTGTCTGCATGTTGCACAAGACAATGTAATTGCCCAATTGTAAGAAGACAATTTCGCTGACATTTGGATGGAATGCTAGCAAGGCCCCGGGCGGGGAGATCCCATTGGCTATCTTAACCAGATCGAAATGATCTGAAACCGTATCCTTGAAGTAAACTTTGTGTTTCAGACACCATGTGCCGTAATTCTCGAGTTCCCAAACATAGAATTTGTAAGCACCATCGTTGTGAGGATACTAGTGACAAGGGCTTTGGAATATCCGGAGATGCCCTTGGAACACTCCAAAGGACACTGAATCTCG
>JARYZH020002592.1:0-14847 GCA_030021035.2 Notholithocarpus densiflorus
ATCATCAAAGGAGATCCACTCTATGATTTGCGAGTGACCATAAAGCTGTTTATCTTCCTTAATTAGTTTTTATTTTTCAGATTCATTGTAGCTGGATTTTTTTTTTTTTTTTTGGTTGTTCATATTATAATTTTTTAGCAATAAATTTGTTAGAACTCAATTTACCTCACTAGTGCACTCCCCCCACCCGCCCTCCACCTAACAGACTAAAAGAAAGAATGAAATGCTAAGAACAATATGTGTTCTTACTTACAAAATGGTTATCTACAAATATTACAACCTATTGGCAAATGTAGTTGTCTTATAAGAAGACAAACTAAAAAATAAAAATTATACAAAAATAGAATACAAATCCTCAGTATCACTTTTTGTGTACCACTCTATGTTCCACCAATTACTACTTACCCATAGAGTGGTATACAAAAAGTGGTACAGAGGATTTGTATTCCAAAAATAAGTCCTAGATTATTTAATTGGAATATTTTACCGATATATATATATATATATATATATATATATACACACACACACACTAACCTCATCACACGCTCTCCACACGTGCGATGAGGCTCTTTTTTTTTTTTTTTTTAGTTTAATGCCTTAATTTTTCAAATTGAATTTGTCTATTGTTAGTGAGGTTACACGGGAAAGAATTTTTAATAAGCTAAAATTTAGGATTTTGAAAATGAGTAAACTGTTTAGTTTAATATATGCTAATTTTTAAGAAAAAAGTTTTTTTCTGAAATTTTTTTTTTTAATTTTGTTGAATTACAATTTTAACCCTATTTTTTATATTTTAGGAATAAAGATTATCTAATTAGTACTTGTGGGGTATGGGGGGAGCAAGGACCGGGGTTTAAGTCTCTACGAGAGAGCTTCATACACATATATACTTAAATTAAGCTGGAGTAAAATTTCTATTTTGTATTAAAAAAAATCTAATTAAATTGGAGCATTTTTAACATTTTTTGAAGTCATAACTAACTTTCTGAATCCACTTAATATATAAAGATATATATATATATACACACACACATATATATATATATAATATTAAAATTATTATCAACTAAATAAAAAATTGCAAATTAACATAGCAATGATTATGATTGGTGTTATTTGAACAACATATTGAATAAACGGCTATATTACTTTTTTGTGATTGGTGAGTGTTGGAAAAAAATAAAAGCAACCAGATGTTTTATCATTTGAGAAAAGAAAGTCCTAAAAATGCAGAGAATATTAGTATTTGGACATTGCATGAAGTGTTCTAACTATAAAAACCCTTGTCAACATTTTTGCCCTAAAAGCTTAGAGAAGAAATCTCCCATGCGCAACATCAATGACACATAGTTTGCATAATTTTTAGGACAAAATTTGTAATATCTTTGACATCTCTCAAAACTTATAAATTGAAACTGACAGAAACTCTAATTGGTATCAAATCAATAATATAACAAAAATAAATAAATTTTTAATTACGTTTTTGCTTTTATATTTAAAATTTGACACACTAGTTTGTGAAGTCTACATAGTAAACTACTATATAATATCTTTAACATCACTTTATTGATAAGAAAGATTTACATTTAAAATTATATATATATATATATATATATTAGGCAAAAATCCAAAACTGTCCCTCTAACTTTTAGCGTTTGTTATTTCAGTCTTTTAACTTTCAGTTTTGTCATTTCAGTCCTCTAATTTCCAATTTTTGTTAATGTAGTATTCTATTAAACATCTGTTAAGTGGTGCCGTTAAGTCTTTTTTTATTATTATTGATTTTCGTAATTAATTAAAAGAAAATAAAATCTGTTATTAAATATTAAAAAAAAACGTTGAAGGGGAACGAGGAACATGCTTTCCAACACCAGTTTCACTGAAGAAGGTGTTGAAGGCATCGTCTCCTCCACCGACAGTCTTATCACTTGGCATCTAGCCATCAGGCTAAAACAGAAGAAAAAAAAATGCGAAAATATTCTTGAGCGTTGAGCCTAAAGCTAAATGCGGAAATATCGGGCTAAAGTAGCTAAATCTAATGATGTTTATACTACTGTGGGCCTGCAGCTCGTGTTATAATCGTGCTTCGTGGGCTCTACGATTCTAAAATATTCTTGAACGATTAAACCCAGCAACAACGAGTGTGGTATTGATATATTTGATGCCCAACTACAGTGTACGCAATTACCTCTACCATGTGGGCAGTGGCTACACACAACTCAAAACTATCTTTTGAGTTAAGAGTCAGCTTGAATGCCATGCTCGAGGCAGTAAAGTTCTCAGGAAGCATTGCCGACCTAAATACTGGCCTGACCGATGTGGATCGAAATGCACTCTCTCATTTCAGGGAAGGGGACGACGTCGTTCCCTTCAATGTTTTCCTTTTTTTTTTTCTTTTTTTTTTTGGTTTAATAACATATTTTTATTTTCTTTTAATTACGAAAATTTAACAAAAAAAAAAGACTTAACGGCACTACTTAACAGATGTCTAATGGAATACTACATTAACAAAAATTGAAACTTAAAAGACTGAAATAACAAAACTGAAAGTTAAAAGACTAAAATGACAAAAGCTGAAAGTTACAGGGTCAATTTTGGATTTTTGCCTATATACATATATTAAGGAAAGAAACATTTTCGTCAAATGTCATACTAACCGACTATGGGCACCACCATTGATCAATTCATCTCTACAACTACAGGCAACTAAGCGGAATAAATAGTAGAAACAGCTTGAAAGAATGATGGCACTAGCTCTTTTTTCTTTTCTTTTTTTTGAGGAACCAATGATGGCACTAGCTAGTTGTTGGATTTCGACCCAATTGATTGGAAAGGTTGTAGAAAAGTTAGTGCGCAAATTAAGTGGTCAAACAATTTATTGCAATGGTCCAAAGTGATTCTTGCATTACATGATACGCAATGGTATGCCTTTTCTTTTTCTTTTTCTTTTGAGAGAGAGAGAACGCAATGGTATGCTTGAAAGCAATTTTTGTTGACAAAATCGGAACCAGTTCATACTTCATAATGAAGGCTATGAAGCCTGCTTATTTTAGGTAGTATTTAGCTTCTGTTAACACATGGGCTGCCAGGAGACTTATTTATTTATTTTTATGAACCACCGATATATATTGCGGGAAAGCGGACAAAGTTTGAAGCTAATTTCTTCGTTGAAGAGCTAATTAGTTAATAATATAAATATATATATTTATATATATATAAATATATTTTATTAACATTACACCACTTAAATAACTTTTTAATAGAATATAATTTTAGAAATTTAAAATTTAAACATTTTTATATATAAAGTAGTTATTGATCTCTAATCTTTTTCTTTTTTTTTCTTTTTTTTTTGGAGAAAGGATCTCTAATCATCTTGATATCTAGCAATCATAAAAAGTAAAAAAAATGCAACATAATCTAACAATAGAAAATTATTGAGTGATGTAATATTAATATCAATTACACCACATACAATGATGACACAAACTATTATGGTGCTGGTGACTGCAACTGTAATAGTGATGGTGACACTTGACAAGGCAAACAAAGGTGGAGATTCCTCCCAATATTTTGAAAAATCTCTCTTTTCAAATTTGATAACAAAAGACTCAATTTGCTCAGAATTTGAGATTCAAAACTCTTGTTTTTGTTTATGTACAAATGATTGTGAGGTCAAATCTGTGTTCTCTATTTGGTAATATATAGATGCTTGGTTCACAGTTAAATGTGTATGACTAGTTTGTTGCTGAGATTTATATGAAGTGCATATGTGATTTGTTTTGAAAACTCATCTCAGTTTTCTTCATGAAAGCCTTCTGTGGGTGTTCGAGGACCGAGGAGGAAGTTGAAAGGTTGCAGCATTGGTGTAGGAATGCCCTGGGCCAAGGGTCTGAGGAAGAAAGCCGCCCGAGGAAGGGAGCGGATAAATCAAAATGCCCTATAGTGTTCTGTGTGGGAGCTAGAGCCTGAAGAGAAAGGAAGTTAGTGGACATCAGGGAAGCTTTTAGCCTGGTGTAGCCTGTTGCATCCGCATTAAATGGTGGGCAACAGCTTTATCAGCCGCATTGATGAGGAAGTGACCTGAACAGTGTAAGTCACAACTAAGCAAGTTCCTTCCATCATCTTCTTCAGATGTAAAAAGTAACAAGTGTCATAAAAGGGAGGGGTTAGGTGAGAATGGATGGTTAAGATATGAGGAGAAAAAAAGGAGAAAAAGAAACAGAAGGAAGAACATTAAGAGAAGAGAGCGAACAGTATTACTTTTTATACAGACTTAGTCTCCTCGGGAGAACTTGTGGAAAGCTTGATACTCCTTTGTTTCTTAATACAAACCTTATTTTTCCTAGTTGCTGTCCTCGGGCAAAGTCCTCTATTGTTGTTCGTTTCCTCCTCTTACAAATTCTATTGATTTGGACCAGGGTTGAAAGGCACAACCCACTACTCTAAGTGGGCTTGAGCTACTTATTTTTTTGGTCCCTACACCTTCTATTTAGTTGCTAAGAAGTTGAAATCTTTGTCATTTTGGTTTGATAGTTGTAATATTTTACTCTAATCCTTAATTGCATCTCGTTTTCCTTTTGCAGATCAAGTTGTATAGATGCTGGATTTAGCTGAATCGTGTCTTTTATGAGCTAAGATTATCAACCATTGGTGGTGACGGTGTAAGTGCTCGGTACTATGTTGTGTATCTCGAGTTTAATTGAGTTTTTTTTTTTTTTTTTTTCATGGCAGTACACATGACTTAAATTTTTAATAATTTTCAATTGTATATTATCCAGTTTTAATAAATAAATAATTTAACAAATAAGTGAATGAAAAAGCACTAAAACTAACAAAGCTGCTGACTTGCTTGCTAAGCTTGGCCGCTGCCAATCTGAATCCTTTATTTCTTATGTAACGCCTCCTTTTGTTGTTATGGAGGCACTTGTTTTTGACTGTAATGCTGTACCTTATACCCATATTATTCGGCTCCAACAGCTTATGATTAATATAATTATTCCCGTATTTTACCACCAAAAAAACAAAATTGAAAACGCATTAATCTAGTCAATGGTCACTGCGTCAGGCGAGGGGCCAAGTCCATGACTAGCTGAGAACAAGTTGTGTGGGTGTTCATCCTTGCACTATTTTTTTCTTGACTTTATTTTTTTAATTATCTATACTACTATTTAAGGGGCTTCTTCTGTTTAGAATCCTCATTTTTTTTATTCAAAAATGCCTATACACCCTTATGTTTATGTAGAGACAAAACTAAAGAACAATCTGGTAAAAATATAACTTTAACTCCCACTAAAACATTGCCTAAAAAATATGGTCAAATTACTTTATCCACTTATAAATTAGATTTTCAAAATAAAAAATTATATATAAAAAATAAAGACAGTATTTTTTTTACTATAAAATAGGACCACTAAACCCAACGTTTTCACTAAACCAAAAATAAAAGTCTCATGCGCACAAAGCGCGTGTAATGAGGCTAGTTTATCTTACAAATGAACACATGACATGAAATCGTGATCAATATATTATATATACAACTAAATACTAAATTATTAAAAATTCACACAGACTTCACATATATAATAAATAAATAAAGAGGAAAAAAGAAAAGCGGTAACCCACTATCAGTTCCATATTGTATTTCTTCTGGCAAAACAAAAGCAGCTTAATTATGTCATTACTCGCAGATCAATTCTTTGAGTGCCTTTGAGGTCAAATTGATAATCATCGTGCAATTCATTTCTGTGGCCTTCTTCTTCTTCATCACAAACATCAATTCAACTTTCCCAGTAAACTTGGCCTGGCCATTCAAAGTCAAGACCTCATTTGTAAAGTCATTTCCAAGATTACTTGACGTGGTTTGCAATGCATTTGAATTCACATCTACCGTGACACTAACTTTTTTGGTGGAACGTAGACCAGCTTTTCCCTTTGGAATAGTGACTTGCCCCACCTTCACGTCCTGGTATTTGAAAATGGCAGTGGTGCTATCATACTTGTAGGGACCAAAATTTGTGTTCTTCACCCTAACTTGGGCTATGAAGGTTATGTCAAAGGAAGGTGATGTCTCATTAGTGTTCAATTTGCTGAACGTGACATCAGTGCCCAACCTGACCTTAGGGGTCCTAACGCGCATCACAGTGAGAGCAAAGACCAAGATGACAATGGTCTGAAACACAGCAAAAGCAGCAATATATATAGCCAACTTGATCCTTTTCTTTCTCTTGAGCTCCTTGGATTGCAAAGTGTTGGATTCTTCATCACTTCTGGGATTCCCATTTGTTGGTGCCAAAGGGTACACTTGCTGGTTTGTCTTCTCAGCCATTTTTTTCACTGATTAGAAATTTAATTTGTAAAAAGAAAATATGAAAAATAATTCTCTAGGATAATGTATGAATCGAAAGGAATGGAGTTTTTGGTGGCTGTGGTAGGAGAACTATATGTTAGAGACTTATATATATAGTGAAATATGTTTATACATGTTAAGAGTGTTTGTGGGGACAAGCTTCCAGAAAAGTGTGATACAAGTGCATTAAGTCTTAACTGGTGTTAACATTACTCTATAGGGGGAATGTGCAAAATAGGCAAGTAAAATGGATGTATATGGTTAATTAGGCAACGTTTGAAACAATTATGGAAAGTAGCATCTCGAGTTTTAGAAACTCGAGATCCATATTACTGAAAATACCACATAAATCTCGAGTCTTTAAGACTCGAGTTCCATGCAAAAAAAATTTCCTCTATAGTAGCATTTTTAAGCCTTACAGTGACGTTTTAAAGCCTTATAGCGGCGTTTTTCTGCAAAAAAAAATTTTATAAGTGATCACCCCCATACCAGGTTTAAAGAGCCCTATAGTGGTGTTTTTAAGCCCTATAGTGACGTTTTAAAGCCCTATAGCGGCGTTTTTCTGCAATTTATGGAACTCGAGTCTTTAAAACTCGATTTTCATGTGGATTTTTTTCCAAATCAACCCATTCTCTTACAAATCGAGACTTAAAAACTCGATTTTTATCTTGGAACTCGAGTTTTAGACACTCGAGATGCTAGTTTTCAATATTGTTTTGATCCGTGACAATTAACTAAATTTTTTTATATTTGTTGTTATTTGGAAAGGGAGTTCTTACTCTATACCTATTACCGAACGCGTGAGTCGTCACAGGTTGGAATTTCTGACTTCAAGAGGGTCTTCTCCCATCAGCTTGACTTTGGCGAATAGCTTTTGAGGTCTTACTTTATAAATATGTGGGTATTTTTATATAAATATACATAGAAACTTCTATTCTATCCGTTAATTAGACGACTTTTTTTTTTTTTTTTTTAATGAAACGGAAAAATATTATTAGATGGTGTTTATTACATACAACTTGTCACACACAAACTTACTCATATTTTGAACTAAAAAGCTAAAAATACAAGATGAGGCGCAAGCCTAGCTATCCAGCTGAGCTTCTTCACTGATTACATTTAGAGCATCCCCATCAGGTGTTTCATAAAAAATGTCATTTTGACACACCAAAAACTTACTTTATTATTTTAACACATCATTTTACAACATACCATTTATCAGATATTCTATTCTTCAATTCTATACATTAAAATAATATTTCCAACATATTAAAATAATATATTAAGCCCTCCCTCTCATAAACATCAACAACAACGGCACAACCACCACTGCCGCAACAACGGCCACCAACAACCACTGCCGCAACAACACTGACAACCACCACCGGCACAAACCCACATCCACCAATGCCACCTTAAAAAAAAAAAAAAAAAAAAAAAAAACCCACCAAGACCCACCACCATAAACCCAGCAAAACACCAAGTCCCACCACCATTCACATAGAAAAATACTGAGAACCACCCCAAAAATCCATACCAAACCACCACCATAGCACCGCCAAACATCACAGGATTCACAACAAACCACCAAACCCACAATCAACGATCAACCATCGCCGAGTATCACAACAAACCAAAAAACTCTGAATATCAACCAAAACCCATTGATCCAAACCACAATCAACCACTAACCCAAACCACGATCAACCACTGACCCAAACCACAAAACGCACAAAATCAACCAAAACCCACTGACCCAAACCTCAATCCATCAGACTATCAGACCCAAACCTCAATCCCACAACCATCAAACCACCACCACGCGAAGTACCAGCCAACCAAACAGAGAGAAGAGAGAAACAAAATTTTAAAAAAAAAAGAAAAAAAAGCGCATAAACGAAAAATGAAAGAAAAGCATGAGATCTGAACCAACTCTTCTTTCGACGAATCTGCCATCATCGCCGATTTATTCTCAAACGAACCAGAGAGAGCATTTTGGTCCGGTCAAGAAAGAAGACAAGCAACAGAGAGAGTGGAGAGAGAGATGTGTATAGACAGAGAGAGAGAGATATCATATGGGAGGAGAGAGAAAAGTCAATAAAATAAGCCAAAATATTTTTGTCATAAATGTTCGTACCGTCTCATATTTGAGACAGTACTGTAGCTGTGTGCTATAATTTTTGAGATATGGAATACCTGATGAGGATTGATTTTTGGTGTTTAGTGTGTCAAATGCCAAATATTTGGCATTTGGCACACCTGATGGTTACAAAATACTTAAAAAAATAAAAAATAAAAAAGATTACATTTACAAAAGAAAGGAGCCCATGTCCAATATCAAAGGAACCTGAAAAGGAATTCGCTAAGAGCATTCTCATCAGCTCTCTCATAAAAAATGTCATTTTGACACACCAAAAACCTACTTTATCATTTTAGCACATCATTTTACAATATACCATTTATCAGATTTTCTATTCTTCAATTCTATACATTAAAATAATATATCCAACACATTAAAATAATCTAAAAAAAACTTTTACAAATATATATATATACACACACAAAATCCTCCACTACCCACACCCACAGATCAACCGCCACAGCCCATAACCACCGACCACCCCCACAAAATCAACAATCGACCACCATCAGCCACTACACAAAAAAAAAAAAAAAAAAAAAAAAAACACCACAACATCAACCACCACAACCAATATCAGCGGCGGCACTGGTGAGACCCATCCACAGCCACAAATCTCACACCCACAACCTGATCAACCCACCACCTTCAACCAAAATCAGCCAACCACCATCAATCAAAACAACCAACCACCATTAAAAACACTGCCACAACCACCAAAAAAGAGAGAGAGAGATCGGCGAGGTGTGGGGAGAGGAGAGATCGGCAGCTCCAGGTTTCACTCGTCTTCACGTCCTTAGTAGCCATTTTCTACAGATTAGTGAGAGCAAATCAAATTTTTGATATAAATCGGGTCGGATCTCCGGCGATAGTACTGAAATGCAAAGAGAGAGGAAGAGAGTGAGAGATAAAAAAAAAAAATGAAAGTGAGAAAGAAATAGGGAGCAACGGAGAGATGGAGACCAGAGAGGAGAGAGAGAAAGCTGTGTTGCAAACGGAAAGAGAGATATGTGTTGGGAGGAGAGAGAAAAGTAAATAAAATAATCAAAAGAAATTATAGCATTTCTGTCCGTACGCTCTCATATTTGAGAGCGTACTGTAGCATGTCTCAAAATTTCGAGACATTTAGCGCACCTCATGAGGGTCTGTTTTTGGTGTTTGGTGTGTCAAATGCCAAATATTTGGCATTTGGCACACCTGATGAGAATGCTCTAAAGACCATAAAGAGCTGGTCCTATATTTGCTTCTCTATTGACCCATACTTTTAGTTTTCCATAAGTATTGTGGGTTAAAAATATGACAAATCTTACTGTTTATTTACACTATCAAAGTGTTGTAAGTTAAACAAAAAAGGAAAACCTTTGAACATTTTCTTAGAGCATTTACAGCAAGATTGCTAAAAAATATAGCTGTTAGCAACTCAAAACACTACTTTATCTATTTTAATAACTCACTTTATAATATACCCAACATTAAAAGTTTTATATTTTTTACCACTTCATTAAAATATTATTTCTTTATTCTTTTTTATTCTCAATCTGCATCTCTTCCTCTCTCTTTCTTCCTCTTTCTTTCTCTATGTGTATCTCTCTTATCCCAAACAAAAACAACCAACCCACCACTCACGGCCACCCCAACCACCACCACCATCAAAAAACCAAACCCACTGCAAAACTGAAACCCACTGCCATTACCCACACCCACTACCACCAGCCTCCACCACCCACAACCTCAACCCCCAACCACCAAAATTACAAACAAGTCACAAACCCAAAACCATATCACAAACAAATCACAAACCCAAAACCAAATCACAACCAAAATACAAACCCAAAATCAAATCACAACAAATCATAAACTCAAACCCACAACCGCCAAACCACCAAGAACAAACAAAAAAAAAATCCTATCAGACCCACGAAGAACAGAAAAACAAAAACATTAAAACCCAAAAAGCACCACGGTGAGAGAGAGAGAGAGAGGGTTGGAGCCGAAGCCACCATGTGAGAGGAGAGAGTTGTGACAAAGGCACAAGAAAGAGAGAAGAGAGAAGTGAGAGAGGAGAGAGAAGAGACTTGAGGAAAAAAGAGAGAGAAGAAGAGACATTGGTGGAATAAAAAATTGATTTTTATGTTTAACTTGATACTACAGTGAGCTGTTATAGATAACAGCTAACTGTAGCTGAAACCTAAAATATTTTCAATCCTTTAATTTAAGAAACTCAGTTTACTTTAGTACTTTTGTACTTGGTTTTTAAAACTTTTATGATGCATATAGTTTATCTATTGCCTTCTTGCTTTAGTTTCTCTTTATTGCATCGTATGCTTGTTGGACATGCAATTAGTTTTTGCATTGCACTTAATTGCTTGCGTGTCCAGATGTTCATTTACTCAATAAATGTTCATTATAGTCATTTCTTAATGACTGTTCATGTTTGATCAAGCTATGCTTTATGTTTATATCTTAATTGGTTTTACTTGATCATACTTTACTTGTTCTATATACATGCCTTGATTTCTATTTGTCTCAAGCTTAATGAAGTTATTTGTTATGTGCAAGTGTTTTAGGTTGCAGGTATATATGGTACAAGTTCTTCACAAGTTTTAGATTTAAGTGTGAATGAGTTTTGCCTCTGTTCCCAAACTCACGTTTTAAGTCTAGAGTCTGTTTAGGGGTTTTGTCACAGAATAGCCAAAGGGGGAGATTGTAAAGTTATGATTTACAAATATGCTTTTGTTGGCTTTAATTCCGTGTCAAATTTGATTGTATTTTGTTCAATCATTTCCTTGTATGTTTGTGGGATTTAATGTAAAGGGTTGAGTGTGAGAGTTTGGTGAAAGATTGTGAAGACAGTGAAGTTCGCGACTTGCTTACAACTGGCTCGCGAGTGGATAACCCGTGAAAGGCCAGGTGAGAAGCACATGCTGGAAGCTGAACAGACTTATGCCAAGCTAGTTTTCGCGAGTCACTTCACGACTTGGCCAACTCGCGAGTAACCCGCGAAACTCTCTGTCTGGATGATTTTAATTGTGCTTTTCTCATTTCTTTACCCACACTATATAAGTTCTCATTACCCATGAAATTGTAAAGCGACTTTTAAAAAGAAAACCCTAGAAATACACTTGAGAGTTAGAGATTATAAACCCACAATCATCTACACAATTTCTCTTAGTTTTCCTCTACTCCTACCTCTCTAATTACAAATCTTTGAGAGGTTCTTAGCCCAAACACTTACCTCACCCAATCTGAGTGTTGAGAGAAGTTTTGGTGCATGTGGGAAGTATTGGAAGAAGCCATTGACTGACAGATGCAATTTGGAGCTAATTGCGGGATCCGAATAACTAGTGAAGACAAGACTCGGTGAAGTCCGTTGGGAGCTGGAACTCAGAGAGTTCAAGTATATTGAGTTGATTAGGTTCGGAGGGTCTTTTTGATATTTTTATACTCTAACTTTATTCACTAGTGGATCATTTCGGCTTAGAGGGCTGCAGAGAAGTTTTTCGCTGAGTACTTCAGTTTCTTCTTCGATAACACGTCTTGGTATTATCTCGTTGTTTGCATCTCTCTTCCCTTACTCTTTATACTTTATTCTCATTGTTTATTGTATATGCATTTGCTTTAGAGTAGTTCCGGCCTTATTGCGTTACACTTACTCTTATTCCGCACTTAGTTAAGTAAGGTAAAAGCAATCTAGCCATTTGTTTAAAATTGGAAGTCTAAACAAGCAATAGTATTTTACACTATTTGAGCTTTCAATTTCTTCTACCTTATCCAGATTGGATGCACAAGATACTCCTTCAATTTCATATTGCATGGACTAGTGTACTTCAATTTCATATTGCATGGACTAGTGTAGTTCATTAGAGGGTGTAGATTCTATGCAAATTTTATTTCAATACAGTCAAAGTGCTATACTGAGTTATGTAACTGTGTCAAAGTGGGGGCGTGAATTGTGATAAAAATTCAACAACATTCTCCATCACATTTGGTACGATTTTTTTAGTAAGAAAATAACTTTCCTTCAATTCAAAATGTCAATTAAACCATCACATGAGATAATACAGAGAAGTATATATAGTGAAATAATATGAAGTTTAGTTTAGGAGACTTAATTAAGCTCTATTTATTACAATGAAGAAATAAATTATAAGAAATAAGTAATAAGTAATTAACCCCAGACTATATCAACACGAATCCAAGGGCCATTTAAATTATTAAAAAAAGGAAAATATATTCGAGGACCAGACATGTCATTCGCAATCCAAATTGTGAACAGCCCTGGTTTCCAATTGAACAGTCATTGTACAGTTCATCTTTGCAGTCTTGCGCTTCTTCATCACCTTCATCAGTGTCACCTTACCTCTCAAACTCGCAAGACCAGTCAGTGTCAAATTCCCAGATTTTAGCTCATTGCTCAGTTTTGCACTATCTGTGACCCCATTGGAGCTAATGTCAATTGTGACATTAAACCTCTTGGTCTTCCTAGCATTGGCACGTCCCTCAATAATATCACCATCACCCACTATCACATCCCCATAAGTCACATTAGTAGTGGTATTATCAAACCTGAAATGGCCAAAATTCTTATTCTTCACTGCAATTTCAGCAATTAAATTCATGCTGAAGGTAGGAGAGCCTGTTGTATTATACTTGAGATTTTGGACCGTCACAGATGTTAGGCTTACGCTTGGAGTTTTGATGCGCATCACTGTCAATGCGAAAACAAGAATTATTATGGTCTGGAACACTACCCCAGCAATGATATATGCATAACATTTCATGTTTTGCATGTTCTTCAATTTCTGAGACTCCAACATGGCTGGATATATGTGGGATTGGTCTATAATTTCAAGGGTCTAGCTAGGTGGTTCCTTTTTATGTTTGTAGTTGGATTGATGTAACGGGTTTAGTTTCTCTTATTATATATAGCAACTTGAGGAACCAAGGACTTCCACATATCTTTGATATTCATGGAAAGTGAACATAATTAATGTGCAATACTTTTCTTACATGTTGGGCGTGTTGAATATGAGAATTTTGGTATTGTCATTTGTCAATAGAGGAGCTTGGACGATATTAAAATTTGAACAATTTATGCTCCAAAAGAGCCTGTGATGTGAAATTTCCCTATTGATCCAACTCAGCAATCTAGAAACAAGTTCATCTAGATTGCTGAGCTGGACCAATAGGGAAATTTGTTCCTGAAAAAGCCTGTGATTTGAATGGTGACTCGCGTCTAACCTCCTAAAGTCCAATTACCACGTCTTAGTCCAAAAATAAAATCAAGTTGGCAAGGCTTGACTTACAGGTTCCAGTTTCCATCATGGCTGCTTAGTTCATATATATGCCAAGACATGAAAACTAAGGGTCGACTTTGACAAACCTTGCTCAAATATCAATCTCCCAATTAATATATAATATATATATCAGCTTGTTTTTCTGAACTTTTTGTTTGTTTGCTGGTTGATTTACTATTTGTATTGACTTTCTTTCTCACAATTAACATCAAAGCTATATGAAATCTAGTAAACCCATTCATTTCCTTGATACTGACGTGACATTTCACATTTGGAGGGCTTACCCTTTTTTTTTTCTTTTTTGGTTAAAATTGGAGGATTTTCTGCATTGGTAGTGAAGTTTAACAAGTGAAATTGGGGGAGTTTGAATGTTTGATGCAATAATTGACTAATTGCCCAAATTGTTATTACGGCCATAAATGAATCAAAATGTTTAAGGATAATTTGCATTCCGCTTAGGAGACATGTATTTATATTTGCTTACTTAGTAAATTAGTTAGGGTAATTATTGGGTACTCTCAGAGTACCATAAATGCATACTCTCCCTTTTCACATAACTGTAAGTTCCACTTATTAAATTTATGGTATGACCCATAATTTATGTGAGAGGGAGGAGTACACATTTATGGTACTCTCGGAGTATTCAATAATTTTCTAATTAGATAAGTTCAAGTCAAAGTTTATGCTCAATTATTAAAAAAATAAAATAAAATAAAATAATAAAAAA
Source organism: Notholithocarpus densiflorus (assembly GCA_030021035.2). Taxonomy (NCBI): domain Eukaryota; kingdom Viridiplantae; phylum Streptophyta; class Magnoliopsida; order Fagales; family Fagaceae; genus Notholithocarpus; species Notholithocarpus densiflorus. The sequence continues at coordinate 14,517 of JARYZH020002592.1, forward strand.
AACAACCATAGTACGTGTTCATAAATAAGCTTAGTATACTTGTATAAAAATATACTTTTATATGCTTAATATTAGATTATGTAAGTTTGTAAATTTTTCTCAAAAAATGTAAGTTTGTAAATAAGTTAAAAGATAATAAATTATTATTAGTAATATATTGATAATATATAAATAGTCTATTTAATAGTAAAAATGATATATAACTTTACACAATGTAATATTAGTGAATCTAGCTGTATAAATTCATAGAAGAAAATCATTCTAATTAACTCAAATTATATAATATCAACTATGATTTAGTAATTAAGTTTTAGAATAGATTTGTGAGGGG
>JARYZH020002593.1:0-14844 GCA_030021035.2 Notholithocarpus densiflorus
TGCTAAGACAAGAGAAGTCGACCCAACAAACTTCAAAACTTGACTTGTAAAATAGTAATCGAATTGATTGCCGGTGTGTTTAGTTGGGGTGAAAAAAGAAAACATGATCGGCTCATAACATTTTCCACTTGTTTGGTAGAAAATAAAACTTAGTGGCAGGAAAGACAGGTGGGAATTCCCCTAACTTTTTTCTTTTAGAATTAAAATTCTCCTTTTATATATAAATATATATATACATATATTTATATATATTATTCTTCCGGATGCAAGAGACCATCTGGAAGTCAAAAATTCCACCTGAGCCGCGTTTGATGGTTGAAGAAAACTCTCCCTCATTCACTGCAAGCTTCGTCGAGTAGAACATGTTTAAGCTTGACTTGTTAGTAAAAGTTAAAAGTATAAGTTTGACTTAAGCTTGTGACAAGCCTAAAATAATATTTAAGCTTAACTTTGTTGTAAAGCCAAAAAACTTAAGCTTGACTTAGGCTTGGCTTGATTAGTTAGTCAAGTGAAGCTTGAGCTTAATATCAAGTTCAAATTCGAGTTCAGATCAAGCTTTCAAGCTTGAGATCTAAGAAAATTACATCATTAAATGCTTAAATTTCTAAAATCAAGTGAAAAAATAGTATACTCATTTTATCATGCTTTTAGTCCACTTATGATTTCAAATTAAAATTTTATATAATTAAAATACAATTTTTTACATTTACAATACATAGTGAAGATCTAGAAAAATATGTGTTTGTAACTATTATGAATGGGAAAAAAACTAACGTGTTTCATAACTTTATATTAGATGGTTGACTAGGGAGGATCATACTTGGCTCACTTAAACTTTTTTATTTATTTATTTTTTAAATGTAACTGAATTCTAAAGTAGTGTTTGGTCAATTTAGAGGGAAGGAAAAAAAATTAAGTGATGGGTAGTTGTACCATGTTGGCCATATCATTATTAAGATAGGTGTAATGAATTTATTTAGCAAACACGTATAAACTTATAAATGAGCCTATACTTGAATTGTTTTGTATTAAGCCTTATAGCTCACGATCTTGTTCATGAACAAATTTTGTTGCTTGGGCTTGGTTTGTTCATTAAACAAGCTTAAAACTAAGGCTCAAACTTGGCTTATTTATAAACAAACAAACATGAACCGGCTTTTTATCAAGCCAAGCTCGAGTTGTTCATGAACGGCTTAGTTCATTGAAAATAGGAACTAGAATAAGGAAACAAAACAGTTTTCTAGCCACTACATGCAATGGCAGAGAATACGAACCAGCACGTGTACCCCAAGGCAGATGAAGAATTAGCCACACCCACTTTTGATTCCAAAGAGTTCATCCGCCGAAAGAACAGGATCAAGTTAGCCATAAATATTGCTGCTTTTGTTGTGTTTCAAATCATAGTCAGCGACTCAGTTTGGTGTTTTCACTCATTGTGATGGGTGCGTTTTAGGACCCCTAAGGTCACGCTGGGTATGACTATGCCACGTTCATGTTCCAAGGTGTAACAGTGGGGCAAGTCACTATTCCTAATGGTAAAGCTGGGCTACGTTCAACCAAAAAAGTTAAGTGTCACTGTTAACGTGAATTCAAATGCACTGCCAGCAAGCATTAATTACCAGTCTTGGAAGTGAGTTGAGTGCTGGGTTTTTGACCCTGAATAGCCATGCCGAGTTTAGTGGGAAAGTTGTATTGATGTTTGTGATGAAGAAGAAGAAGTCCGCCGAAATGAACTGCACCATGACCATTGATCTTTCAACAAAGGAGGTGCAAGCTATGAGTTGCTAGTGAACATAAACCTATTTAGTGTTTAATTAGCTCCTTTTGTTTGTTTATTTGTTTTTTGTGTGGCTAGATTTTTTTTTTTTTTTTTTTTCGTTGCTCTTTTATCTCTTATTATATATTGGAAGCAATATGCATTTTATTGACCAAGATTTGATTACCATGTGCAAATTTCTGTTTTTATTATTCATCCTTGAATATTGTAATGAATAGTTACAGGCAATAGTGATTTGAATAAGCCTCTCGCATTTAGGGATACAACATTTTTCACAATTTATTGTAGTGGCACATTATGAGTGTGTTGGAAAACTAAAATGATGTTAGTGATGAACTTATGTAAAAGTAATTATTCACCGATCACACAATTTCTGACTCTTAAAAGTTGTGAAAAAATTATGTCACAGCAAAGTTATATTGTAATAGTAAAAGTAAATTGCATTAAAAAAAATAATACCATTGGACTAAAAAAATTAGACAATCACAATTGCCAAGTGGACAACTAATTGAATCATCACCGGGGACCGATTCAACTACACGAGCAACTAATTAAAAATAAGGGTTTGGCTTACCTCCAGAATTTTTTTAACTGGAATCTCCTTTTATTTTAATGAAAAACTACCATACTATCCACTAACTAAATAAAATATGTAGATTAAAATCTACTACCACTTCCCATTGTATAGTTAAAATAAAATGACATATCTAATTAGAAAACTACCGAAGGTAAAGCAAAATCTTAAAATAAAAAGTAGTAGAATCAGCTTGAAAGAGAGATGTTGTGGATTTTGAGCCAATTGATTAGAAAATTCGGAGAAAAGTTGATGCCCATCTTAATGCTCCATATAATAACTGTGAGAAGCTATAAAAGTAGTGAAATTGCATTGTTCTTCATTGGATTAAAGAAGAAGAAGCTGATTCTTCCTCACTTTCACTGACATTGACGTTTAGGAGGAAACTTGCTAGGCAATTAGATTTTACGTGACTATTCCCTTACACTAGTAGCATTTAAATTTTATTTCTATTTGTCTTTCTTTGATATATATTTTTTAATTAATATTGTTTTAGAACATTTCATGAGGGCTAGCCTTGTTGAAGTAAATTGTTCTTGAAAATGACATGTAGAATAAAGTGAATATAGCAATCAACCTCGAGATTTCCTCCAATTTTATCTGAAACCACAGAAAAACTAAAAATTAGAAACGAAACTTAGAAAATAAAGTGAATAAAGCTGAACGTAGAATAATATCCTTGTAGTAAAACAAGTAGGTGGTTAGTTAATTATAGAAAATGACACCTAATGTATTAGAGGAAAGCAATAAAGTCTAAAAGGTTAGACCTTTATCTAACTTTATATGATTATAGGTTAGAACTTTATCAATATGATTAACTTCGGTTCCTTCTTCTCAAAAAAAAAAAAAAACTTTGGTTCCTAGTCTATAAAACCAAGTAGTATATTCTTTCTCACAACCTATTCAACTTGTAAAACTTTGAATAACACAAGATGCATGGAACCATGGGTACTCTGGGTTTTTCACTTTCTTACATCCTTCAACATATTCTTCAAGGCAAATAGAAAATGTTCTTTCTATATTATCAAGTTAGAAAGGAAAAGAAAACGAGATCGGAAGTGAAGAGAGATGAAAAGAGTTAGAGGTCAGATCAGCTTGCACTTCATTGAGCGTAAGGATAGCCAGCATAAGATTTTTCATTAATTTCATAGTCATCGATTTTCTACAACTTTTGAGATTTTCTTGTTTTGAAATTAAATATAGAAAAATGGATAAGAACGAAACCCTTATACATCCTTGTATACAATTGAATGCTTAGACACATTTTTTAATTATAAAATAATGAATCTATTAATTAATTTATTCTTAAAATATTTTTGTTCAAATAAGCAACATTAAAAAAATTTAACTTTTAGAATTTTGAGCATTTTAAGTTGGTTAGCTTCTAGTTTAAGTAATACCGTTTGGTTTGGTCACAAGTTTCATAATAGCTTTTATGTTAGCATCTTATTATTTTATTTTTCTTGATAATTCGATAGTTGAGAGGGAAAGAATTTGAACTCTAAATGTTTCCATTGAAAATACTAGAATGTGTCAATTAAGCAACAAGACTATTGACAATAACATATGATTTTTACAAAAAGTAAAGTATTCTCATAAAACTGCATTTACTTTCAAATGAACATGTGAGATAATATGATCCAATAGCTATAATATATTTGATCAACGCACTTACTTAAAAGTTTTAAAAGAAGATATTGGTTCAAAAAAATATGATAAACACCAGTCAGTTTTTGTTATAGGCGATAATTGAACTTCAAATCTCTTATACAACCATAAAAAACTTTACCAATTGAGTTAACTGAAACCCACTATTCGTAAGTCTTTATTTATGGAGAAGAAAACATATAGGAAAAAACGGGTTATTGCATATTATGATGTGATATTTAATTTTGAAGTTGATAGAATAAAAAAAATTTAGTCCTCATGATATATATAACTTTGGATAGTAGTAATAAATTAATTGAATACTTAAGTTTTTTTTTTTTTTTTGAGGAAATTGAATACTTAAGTAAGGCAAAAACAATTTATGGTATTAACTCTACCCTAAAGTTTTTTTTTTTTTTTTTTTAATTACTGAGTTATTTTAAAAAGTTGACTTTTGAAGAAAATAGATATAACATAAGTGATTTTTTTTCCCCATAAAATAATGTTCTTTGGTTATTATATATTCTGAGCTTCCAAAATATTTTATGATGTAATAAGTAGATAAATTTTAGCAAAAATCATCTACAGAATCATATCCAATATCTATGATCAACAATAATTTTTTTTTTCCAATTAACATCCCATTTTAAGATTTATTTAAAATTTATGTCAATCATACAAAATTTGTCCTAAAATTAACAAATAACTAAACTAGATGACGTGAGTTTAAATTAATGAGAACAACTAACTATAAACTATACAATACAACATTTTCTGAGAAATGTTTTATTTAAGGGTAAATTAACTGGTTCCTATCTTTTACAATATATTTCATTTTGATTCCTAATTTTTCAATTGTGTCTATTTGGTCTCTAACCTTTCAATATCATGTTAATTTAGTCTTTGTCGTTATCTTTTGGATAGAAATTGCTGATGTGACAAACGGCTAAAATAAAAAATTAGTTAAACTGATCAGCAATTTTCCATCAAAGAGATAACGGCAGGAACTAAATTGACACGACATTAAAAGGTTATGGATCAAATTGACACAATTGAAATGTTAAGGACCAAATAGATAATTTACCCTTTATTTAAATACTTAAAAATCGTGACTTTTCATAGAGTTAGATTATAAGTTAAAGTAATTTTTTTCTTCTTCTTCAAATATGTCCCACATGGTAAGTGTTACAAGCCTCCAAACAGTTAATATATAAATATTGGTTATTTTTTTTAGCAAAATTATTATAAAATTGCAAGGCAAAAGTCAGGTTTATTTAGGTGCACAATAGGATTTAAAGAAGAGAAATGCTATGTCTACAACATTTTTACAACAAATCCTAAGTGGCAGGTTGTTACTGGTTGTTATTGTTAGGGCAAAAATGTAATCTTAGTGTTAGGTTCAAATTTGAACCAATAACCACTACAAAAAAGATTGCTATTTGCGACGAAACTTTTTCGACGATTACAAAAAGCCATCGTAAAAACTAGCTTTTTCGACGGCAAGTCTCTGCCATCGACAATGACTCGTCAAATATCAACACATTTGTGACAGCAAAATGAGTCTGTCGAAAATGCCTATTATTTTTGTCGAAAATGTGATTTTTTTTGGAGGGAAATGTTCCCGCCTTACTTTTTACGACGGCATAAAAATGTTTGTCGCTAATAAGGTATTATTTATGACGACTAAACAAAAAACCGTCGGAACTATTAACATTTGTGACAGCTTTAGTACATCGAAAATACAAAATATATATTTTTTATGGTGTTAGTATTTACGACAAACAATCTTCCATCGTAAATATAAAAGAGGGTATTATTTACGACGACAAAAGAAACACTATCGGCACTATTAACACTTGTGACGGCCTTTGTGCATCAAAAATACAAAATATATATTTTTTATGGTGTTATTATTTGTGACAAACATGATTCCATCGTAAATATAAAAAATGGTATTAGTGACAAACATGAAGCCATCGAAAATTGTAAAATATTTTTGGAGGGAAAATTCCCCATTTACTTTTCACATTTGTGACAACATTTATCCATCCCAATTATTTTTTTTTTTTTTCTAATTGAGATTGTATTTACGACAAACATGCTAACTGTCGCAAATAGTTAATTTTCTTTAAAAGAAAGAATGTATACTTTATAATTTGGCAGCAAAAATTTTTTTTTTCTTTATCACCACCCCCTCCCTCCTACCCCACCCCTCTCAAATTTAGAATTTGGCAGCAAAAAATTTAAAATTCAGATCATCCGAAAAAAATTTAATTTATACTTTAAAATTTTATAATTGACCCTTATAAATTTGTCGAAAAAAATTCAAAAAATAAAATAAAGTTGGTACAACAATGGGAACAAACCCATCTTCTCAAAAAAAAAAAAAAAAAAAAGTTAAAAAACCCAAAAATATAGGAAATTCCTTTCAGGTAAACATATCCCTAATTACAAAACAAAACAAAACAAAATAAAAAAAGAATAAAAAAAAGCCCAAATCTGTCTTCCTCAACAAATCCCTAATTCTCAGTACAAAAACCAAAAAATAGAAAAATAAAAAACACAACGTTGTCTTACAGTTACTCTCTTGTGCCGTCAGTAGCTTTGTTTATCTCTACACCATCGTTCTCCATACTTGCTAGAGTCCAATCGTCTTGCTGAGCCACTGGTATCATTTACTCTATCTCATTCTCTTTGTCTGCACTTTAGTTTTTTGTACAATTTTAAGTTATACTGCACGTTTGGTTAAATGAATCCACTGAATAGATATATAGTAATAGTGGATGGTTGGGTGCTGAGCCAAAAAGCTAATGAATGAATGGCTGAAATTTTTTTTATTAAAAAAATATATTTAAATGAATGGTTGGTGCTTGTGTATTTGTGTGATGGAAATAATAAAACAATATAATATTGATTCTTGTACCGTTTGAATAATTTTTTGTCTGTGAAACTACAGAGGAGACTTGGTAAATAGTACTATTGACCACTTTTCAATAATATAAGTATTTGTTGAAGCTTTAATAATAGTATAATAATAGTTTTATAATAATAGTATTTGTGTTGTGAATTTATAATAATATATGTGTACAAGTAAAAGGAACTTTTAGGCTTTTTTTTTTCTTTTTTTTTCTTTTTTTGGCGCTAAACTTTAGCAATTTGTTAAGAAAAATTTGCGGCTTCTCTCTACTGTTAACGCACAAAGGCATAGAAAAAGATTAAGGGGGTGTTTGGTATATATGTTTAAAAATATGTGTTTTGTTATTTGAAAATATGTGTAAAAATACGTGTAAATAAAAAAAATATAAAAATATATATAATATTGTTTAAAAGTTACTGAACATAGAAAAATCTGCAGTAATAATGCCAAACTAGGGGACTTGATGAAAAAGACAAAACCTTTTGCGCCTAGGTTTTGAGTTCTGACATGCCATCATGAAAAAGAAAAAGAAATAATGGTTGTTTTTCCTGTAAGGCCATGTGCCTAACTGTACTTGGAGTTATCATCTTGTGTTATCATCTCACAAGATGATAATGGTGGCAGGTGGTAGGGAAAAAAAAAAAAATTTGGTATCCAGAGAAGCCCAGGTGATTTGATTTAGATTGTATTGTCATGTATATAGTTTTGTCCTTGTCTCAAAAGTGAACTAAGGGTGGCAGGTGGCAAAAAGTAAAGCGTGTATATATATATATATATATATATATATATATATATATATATATGTTTTGAATATGTGAAATTTTTGTGTGAGTTAATAACGAAGAAATTATTAGTTTCTTTTTGCAGTCTCTCTTTTGGTCGGGTACTGTTATTTGTGCATGTTATTTATATACAATTATTTAATTAAATTAGTGGACCTTTAAAATTTAATTAAGTTTTTCATGTTAGTTAATTTACAATATATTTAAAGGTGGTGTTGTTAATTTAGTGCTTTTGTTTTTAACTTTTATAATAAGTTTATCTATCACAATTTAAACAGGAATAATTGTTAATATTTGTGTCATTTTTGAAGGGTGTAGACATAATGCCGATTGATAAATCTTGGATCAGTCTTTCTAGTAGGTCATGTGAGGAATATATAAATGGAGTAATAGAGTTTGTTGATTATGCATTTCAACGTATCAAAGATGAAGATATGAAGATAAAATGTCCTTGTAATGATTGTAATAATAGATATAGAAGAACACGAGTAGAGGTTACAAGAGACCTCTTATGGAAAGGGATGAGGCGTGATTATACTAGATGGCATCTCCATGGAGAGGGAAATAGTGATGAGGACGAGGAAGGTAGTGATGAGGATGAGGATAATAGTAGTGATGATGAACAAAATATTGATGATATCCATAATATGATACGGGATGCTTATCCTCATATGAGAGATGTTGAGGAAACAAATGGGAGTGAACCGCAAGATCCAAATGAAGAAGCAAAGGAGTTTTATAGATTGGTTAAAGAGGCAGAGCAACCACTTTATTTGGGATGTAAAAAGTATTCCAATTTGTCCTTTATTGTCAAATTAATGCACATAAAGTGCAAGAATTCATGGAGCAACAACTCATTCACAATTTTGCTGGAGCTATTGAAGGATGCATTTCCAATGTGCGAAAAATTGCCCATATCCCATTATGGGGCAAAGAAGATTGTGAGTGATCTTGGTCTAAACTATGAAAAGATCGATGCATGCAAAAATGATTGTATGCTATATTACAAGGAGCATTCAGAAGCAGATAAGTGCTCAGTTTGTCAGATCTCAAGATGGAAGTTAAATAGCAAGGGTGGTAAAAGGGATGCTAAAAAAGTCCCATGGAAGGTATTGCGATATTTTCCTCTTAAGCCGAGGCTACAAAGATTATTTATGTCATCAAAAACAGCTCCAGACATGAGATGGCACCATGAGAATCGTTCTAATGATGAAGTACTAAGGCATCCTGCAGATGCTGAGGCTTGGAAATCATTTGATCGAACTCATGAGTCCTTTTCCTTAGATCCTCGCAATGTAAGACTTGGGTTAGCTACCGATGGCTTTAATCCTTTTGGAAACATGAGTGTTAGCTATAGTTGTTGGCCTGTTGTCGTATTCCCTTACAACATTCCCCCGTGGATGTGTATGAAAGAGCCTTACCTATTCATGTCTCTACTTATTCCGGGCCAAAAGGGTCCTGGCAATGATATCGATGTATTTTTAAGGCCATTAATTGATGAGTTAAAAGAATTATGGGAAAAGGGTGCTGAAACCTATGATGCTTCAACACAGGAAAACTTTCAAATGAGAGTTGCATTAATGTGGACTATCAATGACTTTCCTGCGTACGCTTATACCTCGGGTTGGAGTACACAAGGGAATCTTGCATGCCCTTGTTGTGGTAGTGAGACTTCTCATCGTAGGTTAAAGCATGGTAGCAAAATGTGCTATATGGGTCATCGTCGATTTCTTCCTCCTGACCATAAATGGCGATCATAGAAAGCACAATTTGATGGTAAGAGAGAGAGAAAAGGGGCACCAAAACGATTATCTGGTGATGATGTGCTGAATCAACTTGGTACTCTGCCACCAATAACACTAGGTAAGGCCGTTAAAAGGAAAAGGTTACCTGGTCGTGGAAAGTGCCACAATTGGAAGAAGCATAGTATTTTCTTTGATTTGCCGTATTGGAGAACATTGTTGTTGCGTCATAATTTAGATGTGATGCACATTGAGAAAAATATATGTGATAGTGTGATGGGGACAGTATTAGATATTGATAAGAAAAGTAAAGATTCCTTAAATGCTAGGCTTGATCTAAAAATGATGGGTATACGAAAGGAACTTCATCCTGAAGATGGGAAGACTACTTTTCCTCGTGCTTGTTATACACTCTCAAAAGATGAGAAAAAGGCTGTGTTTCAGTGGTTGCAAAATGTAAAGGTTCCGGATGGTTACTCCGCAAATTTGTCTCGGTGTGTGAATGTAGGAGAACAGAAGATTTTTGGTATGAAAACTCATGACTGTCATGTCTTCTTGGAGAGATTACTCCCTCTTGTAGTGCGTGAATTATTACCTAAAAAGGTATCTGATGCTTTGATCGAGCTTAGCAATTTTTTAAAAGAATTATGCTCTAAAGTTTTACGGTTGGAGGACTTGGAGCATATGGAGCACACAATTCCTATAATTCTTTGTAAGTTAGAAAGAATTTTTCCACCTGCTTTCTTTGATGTAATGGTACACTTGCCAATTCATCTACCTTGGGAAGCTAAAGTTGCCGGTCCAGTGCAATATCGATGGATGTATCCAATTGAAAGGTAAAATGAGTTTTTTTTTTTGATAAGTGAAAGCTAAAATGAGATATTATTTACAATATAGTTTTTTTTTTAATTTTTTATTTACTCATATTAATTTGATGCATTAATAGGTATTTGTGTAAGCTCAAGGGTTATGTTCGTAACAAGGCACACCCAGAAGGGTCAATTGCAGAAGGGTATGTGGCGGATGAATGTCTAACATTTTGCTCACGGTATCTAATTGGGATCGAAACAATATTTAATCGACCTGAGCGAAATGATGATCGATGTCCAGCAACATGTGATGATACCCCTCGATTACCCATATTCTCTAGGAGAGGCCGCCCTTCTGGGAAGAGTGTAGTACGAGAATTAAACAACACTGATTACTACGCAGCATCGCTTTATGTCCTACAAAATTGTGATGAGATCGAGCCCCTTCTTCAGTAAGACTTACTTCTTGTACATCAACTCTTTAATATTCTTGTATAAACTTTGAAGATTGACTATTATGATATCTTATATGTAGAGAACATAGGAACATCCTTGTAGACTTGGGTGTCAATGTTGACGAGATGCATAGACATGAGTTCATTTGTTCATTCAAAGAAAGGGTACAATCACATTGTTTCATCCATTTTTTTTTTTAAATAAATAACTTAAGCATGAATCTTACATTATTTATATATCTTTGTAGATCACAAAACTTTATAATGATGGAAACGAGCAAGTTGACGAGCATGTGCGATCATTGGCTTGGGGTCCAGATAAACGAGCTACACACTACCCTTGTTACAATGTCAATGGGTTTAGGTTCCGTACTAAACAACGTGATGATGGTAAAAAAACACAAAATAGTGGTGTTATGGTGAGAGGGGAATATCAAAATATGTCTTATTATGGATTGATAACAGACATCATCGAACTCCGTTACACAAAGGGGAATTCTGTTGTTTTGTTTAAATGTGATTGGTATGATGTAGCTCGAGAAGGAATTGGTTATAAGCTAGATCGTCATGGGATCACTAGTATTAATAGAACACGAAAGCTAAACACACAAGAGCCATTTGTGTTAGCATGTCAAGCAATACAAGTTTACTATGTAAATTGTATAAAAGATCTAGCATGGAGCGTTGTGATTGAGACCAAGCCAAGAAATCTTTATGACATGCCCGCAAATGAAGAAGAGCCTTATCAAGAAGAAGAGGTTCAAAGATTCAATACACATGTGGCCGAAGCAAATGAAGAAGATGATGAGATGAACTAGAGTAGATGGGCTTTAATTCTATGCAATTTTTTTTTGGCATTCTAAAGTTGAAGTCTTTATAATTATGTATTAAAAATCGTTTGAAATTTATGCCAGACATGTTTTTTATTTTTTATTTTTGATAACATGCTAGACATGTTATATCAGCCAAAATGGATGAACAACACAATGAACTTTTTGATGAAAAGCCATCGATCTCGCTTAGTCAGTTGTACATTATTCCTTGATATGTAGTATTTACTTTGACTTGATTCTCAAAAATGGAAACTACAAAATCAATATTTTCAATCATGAATATTGTTAAATTATACTTTGACTTGATTCTATATAAAATTAAAAAATATATAAAAACAAATCTAACAATCATATTCATTAATTACCATATTATTTTTGTGAAATTTTGTTATAAAATTTATAGTAATTTTAATACTTTTCTTTCATCACAAACAGACAAACTAAGGCCCTGTGTTTCGTACTTCCGTGGCAACCACATGGAGTACATTAAAGTTTAACCATTACCCAATTACCCAAGAAATAAGAGAGAAAGTTCTACTTGTTGCCTTGGTCTTCCTTTGCCGACATATCTGCCACTTCGTTGCCCTCGTGGAAGGGGTATTGCATGTCCATACGAGGATTTAGGTCGGCAAAAAACTGCAATTATACATCAATACCTTAGTTGATTTGAGTTTGCAGCAGCATTTAATAACAAAAGTAAACTATTTATGCATCGATTATATATGTCCAATCTGTAAATTTGTAGGTCCAACCACGACAAAACAAAAAAAAGAGCTTAGTATAAAATAAGCTCTCAAAAAAAAAATTTTGAGTTGCAAACTCAGAACGGCTAAGGTGGTTAGACTACTGCAAATATAGATTTAGCAATCCAAGAAAGAGTTTTTTATTTTTTATTTTTTTATACAATCTAAGAAAGAGTTAGAGATTATAAACAAACAAATATTCCATCTGCCTCTGTAGCCCCAAATCCAATTTGTGTTGTATATTATTATTTATTCAAATCTTTTTATTTTGAAAAAGGAAAAAAGAAAAAAGAAAAAGAATACTGACTCAGATGATGCAATATTTATGTTTACAAGAGCACAAACCCAGCAACCAATAACTCAAACCCAGATTACATCAACACAAACGAAAAAAGAAAAAAAAAAAAAAAACAGAGATCAAACAAGGGGAGTTAATACCGTACCGTACCGGCCGGTATTTCTCTTACCGGTCACTCAACCGGTACAGAAACATGCTTGTATCGTACCGTTCTAAATACCGGGCAGTACCGAACTATACCGGCTGTACCGGCGAAAATCGGACATTCCGGCCGAAAAATGAAATTCGGACGGTACAAAAAAAAAAAACCTATATTAATCACCTGCACTGTCATCCTCCAGTCACTAACCCGGCGCCGATCACCCACTGTCAGTTGCTGTTGCCACCGCTTCTTCTTCACCTTTGTCCCAGCATAAAAGCCGCTTCTTCTTCACCTTGTCCCAACATAAATGTTCTCTCTTCTCTGTATACTTTGTTGTAAAAATATTGTAAAAATGTTGTAGACGTAGCACCTCTCTTTAAAGAATATATATCATGAAAACTAGGCCAAATGGCAACAGGAAAAACAAAAGCAATGGACAAGTGAAGTCTTATGTTGATTTAATGTTTCACTTAATTGAGCGAGACTCTTCTTGTTATGGAATTGGCCAACCTGAAATGTTAACAAAATTCTCATTTGGTTATTTCACAACAAAACATCCTAAGAATTATTCCGATGCATGTGAAGGGAGGGAGTATCATTCTTTGTACTCCGAGAATACCTAAGAATTACTCTAATACACACTTAAATAATAATGAGCCCAAGAACCCCACAAATAAAACTAGACTCATAACCTATTACTCGGGACTCAATAACAAAATTTTAAAATACTTATCTTTTCTAAAAGCAAGAACAAACAAATTAATCACATTAAAATGCATGGAGAAGAAAATATGTATAGAAACAAAAGTTATAAAATCCCAGTAGCTTACATAATCTTGAGTAAAAGTTCACAAAGAACATAGTACACAAACTACTACTCTCCTTATCAAGAAACACACGCGCGCTCGCACACACATGTAGTTTACTCCCCCTAAATTTGAGCTATCTAAGTATAAAACCACTCTCCATTCTTCCACGAAATGACAAAGGATAAATGTAATTATGTAAAAATGAATGGCAGGAGAAGGTGAGAGACACTCTAAAACTTACATGGAGAAGGTGAACCTAAGGTGCCTAAAAAGTGAGACTTATGATGAAGCGCATAGTGCAATATGCTTTTGACCATGACATTTATAAGACAACAAGTAACTCACTGCGTGAAATCAAGAAATAAAGCTTGAGGACGATGTAAGTGTGTGTGAACTAAATGGTTCAATGGTGCTTTGAGTGGCCCCTTTCCTTTCAAGAAAAAGATTCAAGTTGTAGAATCAGCTTTTGAAAGAGTGACGTTGTGAATTTTGAGCCAATTGATTAGAAAATTCGGAGAAAAGTTAATGCCCATCTTGATGCTCCACAAAATAAGTGTGAGAAGCCAAAAAAGTAGTGAAATTGCATTGGTATTCATTGGATTAAAGAAGAAGAAGCTTATTCTTCCTCACTTTCACTGACATCCCATGTGATGTTTAATGCCATGTCCTTTTAGGAGGAAACTTGCTAGGCAATTAGATTTTATGTGACTATTCCCTTACAGTTGTAGCATTTAACTTTTATTTCTGTGTCTTTCTTTGATTTTTTTTTTTTTTAGAACGTTTCATGTGGGTAAGCCTTGTTGAAGTGAATTGTTCTTGAAATTTTTTACTCAAGATTACCCTGAACTTCTCCTCTTCATTTATTCCCCCTTCTTCCTCGGCGTTATGGCATAAGAGGACTAAACCTATATAGGATCTAAATTTTAAAGGCAACCTTAATTTTTCTTAATTAGGATCATCCAAGGTGAGTTCATATAGTTGAAAATATCCAACAAGTTCAGAAAACTTATATAAGTTTTTGACTCTTCAATTGTAGAGATCATAGATCTAAACCTATAGGAAGAGAGACCTCAAAAATTTCCTAGTTGCCCTATACTTAAGAATAGGCTCACCCAAGGTAATGCTAGAGTTGACAATGTCACACAGTATAGCATAAAACTCTGAAAAGTTTTAAATGTCCTCCGTCTTAAAGTTATAAATAGTGATAGTGCCTCAAAGGTTAACTCTAAGTCTCTTAACATTTCTCATACTTGTTTCAATCTAATGCAACTAGCTAGCTAGAGATGTGCCTAATAAATCGGTCAGATGTGATTGCA
>JARYZH020002594.1:0-14838 GCA_030021035.2 Notholithocarpus densiflorus
CCCCCCAACACAAACACACACACACACAAAAACCTAGTTTATTTTGTATATTTTAAAACTATTAAAGGTTGAGATAAATAGATTTAAGCAAGGGAATACAAAAAAAAAAAAGGTTGTAAATAATTGGCAAATCTTTGTGCAATCCACTTCTAGGAGAACAAGGAAAGGTGGAAAACAAAAAATTAGATCCACAAGGACCACAACATCATTGAAAGTTAGGAATCCTTTTGGATAAGTAATCCTTTAATAAACATTGTTTTATTCAAAGAGTCACACGTAAAAATAACAAATTTTCACAATTTTTTTTTTGATAAGTAATCCTTACATAAACATTGTTATTTATTTATTCTTTGATTAGTAATCCTTCCATAAACATTATTTTTAGTCAAAGAGTAAGGCATAAACATAAAAAATTTCACAATCATTAATTGTTGGACTATCACTTAAACCCCAAAGCTAATTATAATTTTAAATATGAATTCATGTGAGACTAATTGTATTGTATTTATTAATTTAAAACTGATATCATGAGTTCAAATTAATTTTTTAGTTTAGCTTAGGTCCAATATTGCACTGGAGCACTGGACTCATTGAGATGTTGACACATGTCAAATGTAATATTTGTCATTTATTAAAATACCAACAGGTTTAGTGCTCCTATGTATTGAACCTAATCCTTACCCAATTTGACAGAAATTTTCTGTCCTAGTAATGAAAGTTCCCTACTGGTTTCTCAAAAAAAAAAAAAAAAAAAAAGAAAAATCCTTACCCATGAATCTTTAGCTTACTATTTGTTGAGGACCATTTTTCGGCCCACGTGGCATTACTTCATTGGCAATTCATGTCACATCAACATATTATTGATTTTTTGGGTAGATCTATTTAAAGCCCAAAATAAGCTCATATCTCATTCAACTACATGGATTGGGCTCACATGACCCGCAACATCCTTACTTCAAGAGGCGGATTCATGGTCCACATTTCCTCTTCATCAATTGGGATCATAACCCCACGATATCATCAACATCAACATATGGATCGGGCTTAAGCAATGAATCAAAGCTGACGGCCCATATTACCGCTCTTACACTCATGGCAAGCGGCTTCTTTAACAAGAGCCCATATTTACACAAAATGACAACAAAACCCGAGGTACGTCATCTCATCTTCGGCTTATGATCCAAGCTCATAAGTCTCTTTGGGGAAACTTTGGGAGTCGTGGTTTGGAGGGCCAAGAGGTATGTTCAGTAAATTTCCAGCGGTTTAAAGTTGATAAAAGAGACATGTTGCTTAGCATGTCTTCTCCAACTCCTTGAACTCTGACGAGTTCGTGTATAGCGGGTAACATATAGTAAGCATCTTTTATCACGTAGCACTTAAAATGATAAAATTCTCCATTACTCTTTTTCTAAAACTTAACTTTCATCTTATGACAAATACTCAATATCTCCAACCATCTAACTGCTGGGTAACTGTTCATTCAATCTCCAGTTGTTGCTATACAAATTTAGAAACTTTATTATATTATGCTACATAAATCTTTTTACTGCTTTCAGCTAAAATCTAACTCAAACACATGGCCTAATCTGATTGGCTATCTTTAATCTCCAATTTTATACAAAATATTCACTATATCTCTCATACCCAGTTGCTGGCTGCCACAATCAGACCATATATTTCTCTGCCAGCTGCCAGAGCAGAGCATTAAATACTCTTCTTGCTCACCAAGATTATGTCACAACACAATGAGACCTTAACTAGATTTCTAAAGCTTCTTTAACCTTTAACCAATCCTTCTATTACTTGCTAGAAATGTTTTGTAATGGAACCTTACACCAAAACACAACACCCGAAAAAGGAAGAATTTCCAGCTGAACCCCAGTAGTGTATTCAGCACTTGACACCTGGCTGGAGGTGATATCATCAGCCATTTAATGCTGAAATCCCAGCAACCAGCTGTTATACCTAAAATAGCAAGATACCCTTCAAAGAGATCTTACCATTTTTTAGCCAAATCTATGAAATGACCTCTCCAGCAGTCTGAAATCACCCAACTGACCTCATTTGCTTCTGCCCAAAGTAAATAGCTGTCTTATGACAGTTGTGACAGCTGTCTCAGGATAGCTGTCACAGCTTTTCCTTGATAGCTGGGACAGCTTTTTCAGAACAGTTGTGACAGCTGACCTAGTAGTCTGAGCATTACTAATTTTTCCACATTTGGCTAAAACCAAAACCAACTATTGAAACTACATTTTTCTTGCTAAAATACCTTCATTTTCTGTTGCTCTTTCCCCAGTAGCTCTTACCCGAAACAGCAAAAATACCTTAAAGCTAAACATACCATTTTTGGCCAAATCTTAAGATGAATTTTCTAAAAATTCATTGCTAGTTGAGACGGATTTTGGTTGATATTCTTTGCTAAAATACCCCCTTAAACTCAGCTCTAAGGAAGACCCTTCATCAACACCTCAAGGGGGGAAAACCAATGGAAGAACAACTCTCTCATAAAACTTCTCTATTCTCTCTCCCTCTAAGAATCTTCTTAAGCTCTTAACTGAGCTTCTGAGTTTTTTAGTTTCTAAATTAGGAACTAAACTCTTCAACCCTTAACCCATAAATGCCCTTCATAAGCCTTCATACAATCCCAGCAGAAAATCTTAGCAGCTTTGCTAAACACGCTACAATACTATTACTTTCTTATACTCATTATCTCACTCTCCATATTCTGAAAATACATATATCTTACTGACCATATCTTTAAACATCTCTTTCTTCACTTCTTTTACACAATCTCATACACACTTACTACACCATTACATATAACACACCACAACTCTTCTAACCTCTACTCTTATACTCTCTCACTCTGAAATTTTACTGTTTTGCTGCCCATAAACACATCTCAATACTCTTCTACGCCTATCTTACTGCTCCTATCTCCAAATACCTAAACACATCTCCATACTCTTCTCTTACAAAATCTTTCCTCTTGGAAAGCAATCTCTACAACTTCTCCAGTAGTTATAATCTTCTATTTTTACTATCTTTAACCTTCATGTCTCTCATACTTCCATATATCATACATATTACAAATACTACATCCCACAAAACATCTATATCTTTTACCATCTTCACACTTCTCAAGAGATATCAAACATTTATACTAAAAGCCCTTCTCATGGAAGGTATGAACTTCTATTACTAAAACCCTTCTCCTAAAAGGCACTAAGATCTTATATCAAAACCCTTCTTTTAGAAGGCACAACTACTTCTTACAAAAGCCCTTCCCTTAGAAGGCATAAATTGCATCTTA
Source organism: Notholithocarpus densiflorus (assembly GCA_030021035.2). NCBI lineage: Eukaryota > Viridiplantae > Streptophyta > Magnoliopsida > Fagales > Fagaceae > Notholithocarpus > Notholithocarpus densiflorus. Next base: position 3,314 of record JARYZH020002594.1, read on the forward strand.
CAAAAGCCCTTCCCATGGAAGGCAACACTATTCATAACTTCATAACAACTAAAAGAGCATTGTCAAAAGGGAAACTTATTTAAGTGCATGATAAGAGAAGCAAGTTTTACCAGCCCCTACATACAGCTGGACATACTCTCCCTCCCTCCTGTTGCACCCATTTTTCCTCTTCAATCTTGAAGTTATCATGGCAAACTGCCTCTCTACCGCTGGCATTTTGCTGGAATTCTATCAGCTCACTGACGCTATACAGCTGGGACTGCAAACAATCAGAGATAAGTGACTTTACTTCCTTATCTTTAAATTTACATCATTGAATATATGATTACTTCACATTTAAATACATATTACTTTATTCCAACTACTATTACAACTATTAACCAAGGCTTAAACTCATTTAAATGCATGATAAGAGGGGCAAGCTTAACTAGCCTCTACCACTGACATTCTGCTAAAATCCTATCAGCTCACTGATACTACATAGCTAGAGCTATAAACCATAAAAAGATAAGTGACTTTACTTTCATATCTTTAAATTTACATCATTGAGTACATGATTACTTTACCTCTATATAAATACTACTTTATCGCGATTACTTCAACTGTTATTACAACTACTAATTAAAGCTATCATATCAAACGCATGTTATATATTTATTCGACCATTATCGTGATTTTTAGACTTTGGCTTTAATGATTTTGTAGGCTTAAAAATACGCTGGTAGCTATTAGACCACATTGCCCAATGTTGAGTTCCGGAGGCAACTCCCCAAAAAGAACCCGGGCCTAGTAAGGTCATCCCTCTAACGGACCACACGTGGCTGGGCAACCGAAAAAGGCCCCATAACACTATTCAAGTCATGCTGTTTGGTTTTGTTTGGCATTTTGAAAGCATATATTTTAGTCAACATTTTGATCCACTAAGATAAGAAAATGAGGTATTTCCAAAAGCCAATCAAGTAATACTTTATATGGACATCCCATACCTTGTTATCGAATCAAGAGTCTTGTAACTTAACTAGTTGGCAGGTTGAACTTCCTAGTATTTCCTAACTAATAAGATATATCAAGGGTTCAAATCCCTCTCAATTACAGAGTTATAAAAAAAAAAATATATATATATATATATTGTTGTTGAAAATTTATGAATAAACACCCTCCCATTTTGAATTAATTAACATTCTTATACATTCTAAAAAAAAAAAATAAATAAATAACATTCTTATAGTACTTGAACGTACAATATTGGTCATCAAAACAATGATGACTTTGAATTAATGATAAGAGGATAGAAATGAAAATTAAACCATCATAGTGGTTGTCACTACCATTTTTTAAAAGGAAGGGAACTCAATCTCTGAACCACATTTTCCCTTGGGAAACACAGGACATTCGATTAGGTCTGACCCAGAAGTATCCACACAGAGATAGATTTGGTAAAGTTGGCTATTTCCAGATGCATCCACATTACACTCTATCCATGGAGTATAGCCAATTACACCTTTTATTGCATTTTTTTTTTAATGTTTACTAAGCTATAAGAGTTCCCATCTGGATTTATTCCTGTATTTATTTTCACATAAAGCATGAATTATTAAGGACATTATAGGCAATCAAAACCTAAAATCTAGTAAAAGAGGTGTTACTTAAAAAACAAGACACTAAAATATTGAAAATTTAATTTACCTGCACTATTAAGAGCTTTGAGGAGGTTTGTCTTCCCTTTCAAACTAAGAGCTGTATCGAAGTATCCATATGGCTAAGTACAGACTCTGAGCATGTCCCATGTTTCTCCCACTCGTGTGTCCAAAATTGTATACTATTGCTACTAGGGCAAGCTAGTGATGGCCAATTTTTTTGCATATTGCTTACGAGGTCTGATATCTATAGCCATGATAAACAGGAAGATAATCATAGTTCAATCTAGAAAAAATTATAACAATATTTAACTAATTTAATTGAAGCCTTCCCAAAATAAATAAATAATAATAATTGAAGCCTAAACTCCACATGTTTTTAAGATGGGCAAGGTTTGGGTTCAGTGCTTCAATGCGTCCTCTATACTAGACCTGATATGATATAGATAAGTGAGTCATGGCATATAGGGATTAGTGGCAGCAACATATCGGGTTTAGTGCACAAAACACCAAAGAGTGTTCTTTCAAGATGCTACTAATTATCATGATTAAAAAACTTACGCAGTTTTTACTCTGTGTGTGTGTGTGTTTTAGCCCAATGCAGTTTCTACTTAAAACTTACAAGTGACATCTTTAGAAAATGTTTTACACTTTAGCGCTAAAATGACGTGAAAGCTTTTATTTTGCGTTTTCAAATAGAAATGCACGTTAACTCATTAAAGGAGTTACAATAAGCAGATTCAAAGAAATTGTCCCTATGGGCTTTGGCTCAAGCAGCTAGGTAATAGTAGGTTCCAGTTAGCTCAACTGGTAAAGTTTTTGATGGTTGTATAAAATATCTGAGGTTCAATCCCCACTTACACCAAAAACTGATTAGTGTCTTAGTCTGATGATAAAGAGCTATTATCAGGAGCGGACGCTATAGATTAAAACTCTCTCTAAAAAAAAAGTAGCTAGGTAATAAATAAAGAATTTATTTATATATTTTTTCTTCTTAAGCAATACTCCCTAATAGTAATATTATTAGAGAAAAGTCAACTGACACTGGCATTAGTTTAAAAAATACTTTTAGGACATTTTTATAGAAAAAGAAAAAAAAAATTAACTTTTTAACGACTTTTATAGTTTCCATGAAAATGATATTAAAACTTTCATTAAAATGGTTGGACATCCTGGACCCATAATAATAAGCAAAGGATCATGAATTAAGGAAGGAGAGAAATGTTTTGATATGCATTCACCTAAAAAAGGGGGAAAAAATCTAAGATGGGAAAACTGTCTAATTAATAGTATACAGCTAATAGTCTAGTCATTTCTAAAAAAAACTGTCTAATTAATAAAGTTGCTGTTAATTACGTGGCCCGACTCGTAGAAATTGATGGAATTTTATAGCTAAATTACACTGTGTTATACTTGTGACTGGTCACAATTTGCTATAATTTTCATGCCAAAAGACAATGATATATGAAAAAAAGAAAAAGAAAAAAGATTTCAAGTACCTTAGCCTGATTGAAGGAATTGTTAGGATCACAATTTGATGGGTAAGAACCATCCTTTGTAATTAGGCCAAAGCCCATGAATGCCAAAATCTGCAGTAGGCTTCCCAGCGTTTGGGTAGCAACAACTTTGCTTTGTGTCACAGTACGATCTTGGCCACTATTGAAATAATTGAAGATTAAGAAATGAAAAAAAAAAAAAAAAAAAAAATTTACCCATAGATTAATTTAGTAAAAACAATGCGCAAAAGAATGATATGATAGAAAAAAAAATGGCTCACCTGTTGGACAAAGTAGAAGAAATCGAAATCCTGTGACTGTGAAACACAAAGGAGTGAGAGACATTGTAGCATCAGAAGGCTTAGCAAGATTGAATATTTAGACGCCATGACTCTTTCTCTTCTTCGTCTCTGTGGGGTTTGGAATTAGGAATTGAGATTAAAGATGAGATGGTATATAATGGTGCAAGGGATAACTATATTTATAGAGAAAATGGAAGGTTTTGGGAAGAGAATATGTTTGGCAATCATATTCATTTATGACATTGTTTAAGAGTTTATGTGTGTAATGGTCGAGAGTAATGATTGGTATCCGTCGGCTAACCTTTTTGCTTGTCATATCAAATTTTGGGTACTTTTTCCTTATTTGCCTCCTTTCCCTAATATTACAGTGCCAAAACCCAAAAGCCATTAAAGGGAATCATGTCAACTATAATAAGGAAAATTAATAGGTAACCTAGTTTTTGTTCTAAGTGGGATAGAGAGATTTGACTCTTAACTCTTGGTTCTTTTTATTTTTTTACAAAAAAAAAAGAAAAAAGAAAAAGAACTATCTCGACAACATTATTACAATACTTTCACTATAAATTTTAAGTGACAGATTGTTATTAGCTGTTATAGATAGGCAAAAAAGTAATTTCAGTAATGGGTTCAAGTTAGAACCAATAACAACTTACCGTCTAAGATTTGTTGTGAAAATATTATAAACATAACATATCTTTCCATAGGACCAGAGAGTAATGCAAGACCTCTTTTTTTTTTTTTTTTTTTTCCTTCTTAACCTCTCTACTTTAATCTTGATTGTGAGATGTTCAAAGAAATTATAATTAAGGATTTTGTAATTAATAACTGATTAGAGTCCAAAAATGAATGGTGAGGGAGTCAAAGCTTTCAGACTTGTCTTGCTAGGATTAAGTTAACATAAAAGCCTAATAAAACAATTTATGCTTTCATATTTGGGACAACTAAGATTGGCACTGGACCACTGGTAATATTAGGATAACGTGTTATAAGTGAACATGTTCATGGCACTTAGCTTGTCCAGGATAAAGACATGCACAGGTCCGGCTCCCCTCCAGTCTTGAAATCTCCAGTTCTTTCCCATTTTAAAACTGATGAAGGACACGTGGCAAAAATAAAATCCAAAGGTTAGGAAGATGCCACGCCAAATACAATTTTTTTTCTCACCTAAGAAGTCTGACCACCCTCTTTCTCTCTCTCCGCCAACAAGCCTTTCCTCTCTCTCTTATTTGCCTCTCTCTTCTTCTCCATCACCGCCGCCACCTGAGCATCATAGCCACCGAAATCAGAGCTTGCCAGAGAAGAAGAGTGAAACAAGATAGCGGATTAGGAAATTAAAAAGAGCAAAAAGATCTTTGTGAACTTATGGGAAGCCAAGCAAGCTATACTGTGAGAGGGAGGTAGGTGTGCAGTTTGCCATTGTTGTCTTTAACTCCACCTTCTCTTGGATGGAAGCCAATGGTGTCAGGTCCTTGTCCAACATGCCAAGAATGATATAAATTCCCCAAGCTCTTGTCCATTTTGGGTTTTTTTTTTAGTAATTTATTCTCTCTGATCAAATTGTAGTTCTTATTTCTTTTCTGGTGGTAGAAATTTTTGATTTTGTAAAAACTTTTGAATTGTTCTTTTCAATTAGATGTTAATAATGTTATGACTGATTTTGTGGTAACATTGGCAGTGGGTATTATTTATATTAAAAAGATCTTTTGCTTTTTTTTTTTTTTTGGAATTCTCTGATTGCAGGTCTTTGTCCTTGATGCTAAAAAAAAGGATATAATTTGTATGCACTTTTTGTTATTTATATTTGATCATATCCTACCATTTTGTTGTAAACTAATTGAAGGCTTATGCTTGGGGTTTGTTTTATTGTTTACCCAAGATTATTTGTTGGTTTGTTTTATTGATATCCCTATCCTATTGCACTCAATAAAAAAGTTATGAAGAAGTCTGGCATCATATTCTAACATCTATTAATGCAGCTATTATATAAGAAAGTTTAAATAATAATCTTAGAAAGGCAATGATCAAACCATGTCCACGTAGGTTCCATTTCGAGTTCTTGAAGATTTGATAATGACCCATTCAAGCATGATCTAAGGTCGTACAAAAAAAAAGTCTTATTAAACCTAATAAGAAATGGTGAAAATGCACTTTTCGTTCCTACATTTTGGGCACATTTTCGATTTGGTCTTTAAATTGATTTAGCTCCTAGGTTAGTCCCTGATTTTTAAAATTCGTTTTTAAAATAGTCCCTGCCGGCAACCCAGTAACAGAAAATGCTGAAGTGGCAAACGGAATGCACTGTTTGCTGACGTGGCTAATAAAATATTTTATTTGATATTTTTTAAATGTCACGTCAGCATTTTCTGAATTAAAAAAAGCCATGTCAGTTTAATTAAAAAAAATAAAAAAAATTTATATTTTTCAATTTCAATTTAATTCAAACTAAATTAAAAAAAAAAAATTTTTTTTGAGAGAAAAAAAAACTTTTAAATCTAATTTATTATTATTATTATTATTATTATTGTTTTCATTATTTTTTAGGAGGTAAGAACTCAAGAACTTGTTCTTCATGTTCTTCCCAAATCCAAGAACAATCAAACCCAAAATAAGAGCACAATCAAACCCAGAACAATGCAAAATTTCATACAAAATTCCTATCCTTCACCGAAACCTCCAAAACATGAAAAAATCATCAAATCCAAACCCACATGATAAAACCAACCTAGAAAAATCATCAAACCTCCAACCCAGAAAAATGTCAAACCCAGAAACCTCCAACCCAGAACATGAACTTCATTCTTCATGTTTTTCTCCAAATCAAGACAAACCCAATTGACAAACCCACTCAAAATCAATCTCAGCATAAAAAATCCATACCCACAAACTGAAACCACCACCAACAACCAATCAAAACTGAAACCACCACCAACAACCAAAACAACCACCACAATCACCCACACCACCAACTACAACAACCACAAATCACCACCAAAAACCCACCGCCAATCAACCTAGCACCACCCATTGCCGAGAGTCAAACCCAAACTCAAACAAACCAAAGATCCATACTAAAACTCAAAATACCCAAACAAAATCCATATTCAAAAATCCAAAACCCAAACTATCTGCCGCCACTGCCACCACCACTGCCAAATCCATACCCACAAACCCAAATAAAAAAAAAAAAAAACCAAATCAGATCCATTTTCTGCCACAATTACCAAACCCAAGACTCGCGGCGGCCCATGAAGAGCAAAACCACGGCCACAGATGAGCACCAACGGCCCCACGCCAGCCCATGGCGATCTGAATCCCACTTGTGCCGATCTGAACCCACCCGCGGCAAGCCATGACCACCGAAACGCCACCACTCAACCAGAAATCACCGATTCGGAGAGAGGGAGACCGAGATGAGGAAAAAAGAATAGAGAAATAGAGAGGGAGAAGAAGGCTGAGCTTGTGAGCTTAGTGGTAGAGAGTGTAGGGTGAAGAGAGAGAGAGGGAGTTTGAGATTAGTGGTAGAGAGTGTAGAAGATTTTTTTTAAACTGATGAGGTTAACCAAAAACAAAAAGAATTAAAATGATTATGAATTTTTATTTTTTAAGAAATGATTTTAGTTTAAATTAAATTTAAGGTTTTTTTTTTTAAAATTTAATTCACATTTTTTTAAAAATTTTCTTAGGGCTGGTTTTTTTTTATTAATTTAAATGCTGACATGGCATTTAAAAAATGTTAAATATGTATATTTTTTTTATTAGTCACGTCAGTAAATAGTGCATTACGTTTGCCACTTCAGCATTTTCTGTTATTAGGTTGACGGCAAGGACTATTTTAAAAACGATTTTTAAAAATCAGGGACTGACGTAGGAGCTAAATCAATTTAGGGACCAAATCGAGAATAGACCCAAAATATAGGGACCAAAAGTGCATTTTTGCCCTAAGAAATTTGTGGTTCTCTCATGCCTTATATCATTAGAAAGTCCAAATAGCATTTTCATTGGAGGGGTTGTGACTTGTGAGTCAGGGCAATGACAATCATCACGTAACGCAGACTTATCTTTTTTTTTTTTGGTGAATACTAGTTCAAAGATCTTGCGTAGGACACATAGTGTCACGCCCCAAACCCGATACCTGGATTTGTGACCATGACCGGCATGCTAATATCAAGCCTAAACCTGATATTAACAAGAACCAACTTAACTTTTACAAATCTTTTACAAAAGCTTTCCTCTTTCTTTACATTCTTGTTTCTTTACTTAAATGATATAACCTTTCACTTGACATTCAGAGCATCTACATTGTACTCCAAAGAATAACATAATTCACCAGTTACTCAAATTCTGAATTTCACATAATTCATCTCTTAATACTTTAGGGTACACAACTTTCATTAGATCCTAAAATACACAATACTACAAAACTAAACATCAAATTGCTAATTTAGGATCTATACATATAAAACTAAAACCAGCTCCTTCCAAAACTCGACTAAGGCTCCCTCTGCTCCAAAATAAAACCTGCTAACTGAAAGAGTGGAAGGGGTGAGCTACACAGCTCAGTAAGGTAAGATATATGAGAATTTAATAAGGATGCATGTAAATCAAATCATTTCATTCTATGCATATTCATATAGGAGAACATCTTTTCATGCATAGTATTTTATACTATTCATAATAATAACTTATATACTTTTCATAGGTAAATAATTGTTCTCATTTTTCTTATCAGAATAATATTATCAAAACCTTTCGGATTCAATTTCTTTCATTTCTTATAAAGTCACCAAATATAATATTGATTGTTTAACATTAATATATATGTATTCTCATTACAAAATAATCATTTTAACTTAAATCACTAATTGGTAACTTTGTCTTAAACTGGAAACATCTTAAAGAATAATAAAACTTTCCTTCATAAACTTATTCTCGTAAAATATTATAACTTTCATAAATCATAAAGCTTAACGTTTCATAAAGAAAACTAGATATCTAATAACTTCTTAACATAAACTTGTACTTTCATCAAAAACTTTATCTTTATAGCACAACAGAACTTCAGAAACTTTTATCTTTAATGAACAGCTTTCTTTTCATCAGAAACTTCTTCTTTTCATGAGAGCTTTTAACTTTTCACAATGCATTTAATCAAAATCATTCTCTCATGCTTAATAACATAATATAGCTGTTCATAAATAACTTATTGGTTAGTCCATAACTGATAAGTCTGTACTTATTTGGGAGGCTTCTAGCACTGCCGTGCTAGGCATCCAGCATTCCCCACAATGCCAGGGATTCCCAGGATCACATCATAACACATCTTCAACCATGGGGGTAGGTTGACTTCCTCCACAAGTTGGCCAATGGCCATAACCAACAAGGGCGGGTACAGCAGAGCCAGTCCCACTTAATGGCCAATCATATAACATTTTCCATGGAAAGCCAGTAATTAACCCCTACTGACAGAGTTCAGATCACCAGAGGACGTAACCCGAAAACTTTTCATACTTATACATCATACTGAAATTTCTTATTTTGCATAACATTTTATAATAATAGCATTTCCATTCTTTTCTTTAAACGTCATGTTCGTGGAAATTAGTAATGGCATCAATATGCTTAAATCATATATATAAGGTTTCGAAAGCTCACGAACATATCTTTGTCAGAATAATGATTATATGCCATATCTCTAATCAAAAACATTTTAATGCATAATATGCTTTAAAATATCCTCATGACTTACCAAATACCCATATAACTTATCCCTTACCTGAAAGCAGAGAAACCGAGAGCCTACAGTCGAAGGAGCTTAGACTTGGATACTTGTAACACCTAAACCAAAATCAAAGCTTATTACTATCCATTACTCCTTATCATAAACTTACACATTCATCTCAAAACCTATTTCTTATAATCAAGGAAATCCTATTCCCACCTCAACGAGGTTCCCCAAACGCAAAATACACTCATCAAACATCATGATGTACTAAATCATAGAGAAACCAACATTCTCACCTTAATCTCATATCTCTAGAAGGGTCAACTTCATTTCAAAAGGTGCTTGAGATTAAGGCAATAATGCATGCATAAACATAAACTCTTTTAAGCACGTCATATAACCATATACACTCACATGGCAACATACAACGCATTGAACAAGATAGCTTTATAAAAACAACAGTCGAATGGTTTAGAACCCCTCCTTTGAGTACTAAACCTTAAACCAAGTTATAAAAAATTTAGCTATGATCTAGACATACCAAATGATGAGCATAATAAATTATAGCTCAAATCATTCACCCTAACTTTAGAATTAAATCCTCAAAGTTAGGCATGTCTCTTACTGTTCACTGTTCTATTCCAGCAGCATATGCCCCATTTGTAAAATACAAATGGGCTGTCCACACACATCAAATTGTCACGAAAGTTTACAGAACTACTCCCCTGTATATCCAGTATATACCATAAAAATTTCGGAGTTAAAGAATAAACCCATGATTTATTAAAAATCATACAAGGCAGCATGCTCAACTCTGTCCTGACAGAAATTCATGTAACTTAGAAATTAAACCATTATTTTTCTACTCATCCAAATGCTGTGAGACCAATTCCATAACAACCATGTGTGTCTTAGAATTCATAAAAACTACTCCTAGCCTCTTAATTCACAGAATATGATTTAATACATAATTTTCTTGTTGTAAACATCAAATCTGTCACAGAGACAGCTTCAGTACATATTCTTACAAAATCATCAACAACTAGCAATAGGCCTTAATTTCAGTTGGGTATTTTTATACCCATACTATACATATTAAAATATGTTATTAAACATTCAATTGATCACAATATCATCAAACTTTCAAATCACTAAAACAGAATCATAGTTCAGCCTCTAAAATCAGGATAGTGGATAAAGAAATAGAAATGAACAAATGAAGTTTTTGATTACTTACCCCAAGCTTTGAAGCTGAAATTTTAGTGTTAACCCTTTAATTCCTTCTTTAGAGAGGGATATATTGTTTTGGTGAGAGAGGGAGGGCTGCCGTGTAAGAAGGGGAGAAAAAGAAACAAAGAACAAGGAAAAGAGTAGGGAAAGAGAGCTGGACTTTCTGATCTGATGCAGCCAAGAAAATAGGATAAGGGAGAAGACTTTTGGGGCAGCAAAATCAGATAAGGAGAGTGGACTATTGGGGTGGGATACGTGGAAGGCTAGAGAAGAAAATCACACCCCCTTTTTTCCAACTTTCTTGCATTCACACTCACACTTTTCTACAAAAATAATATCACTTTACACACACACACATATATATATCCTTACCTTTGTAAAGTTATATCCATAACATTAAAAGAGCATATATGTTTTATAATACCACAATATCGAAGCTTCATGCACTTAAAACTAATTACAATAATAACAAGCATATAAACCCTTACCTTAAACACTTAATTAAACACCAATAACTATATACCTAATAATTTAACCACTTAATATAGTTTGCACATACTAAATATATATTTATAATACAAATAGCCATTCAATTATTTATAATCTTTACAATTCTTATTTAATGGCATTATAAAATAATATGCTTATTAAATACTCTTATATTAATTTTAGAAAGCAAGTGGATTAAAAATAATAATTAACCACTCAAACACATAGTTTAATTATAAAATTGGGTCGGGGTGTTACACATAGCCACACTGATAAGTGATAAGTCCTGCGTACACACCATGGACAGCTCTGTGCAATGGAATATTCTTACAGTCAAAGATTATTCTTTTGAAAATTGCCCTTGAAATGTGATAGCTCAACTTAACAAACATTGTGTTCATGTTCAGTCTAGTGTGAATGCCACAATGAGAGTCCAATTTATGGTACATCTCTTTGTGGATGGAGAGGAGAGAACTGAGTTTGGGGGAAATTGGGTTTTCAATGACTTTAATAATTAGGGTTATAATATTCGAAGCTTTGGTAAAAGAAAAGTAAAGAAGCTAATAGTTTAACTCAATAACATTATTTGATTTTTTTTTTTTTTTGAATAGGGTCTTAGATTTGAATCCCCCACCATACTTAGAAGAAA
>JARYZH020002595.1:0-14830 GCA_030021035.2 Notholithocarpus densiflorus
AGAGGTGCAAAATGGGGTGTATACACTTGTTAGTATCTTTGAGATGTATTTAAAGTCCAAGACATGTGCCCTGGACGACTAATGAAGATCTACAAGGTTTGAAATCTCAATACGTAATCTACACATAATCGATCAAATGAGATGTTGACAAATAGCTTTCTAAATTTGATCAATCAAGAATCCTGCATATAGAGTCCTAATTTAGCTTAATCAACCATCCAAGCTTTGACCCCATAGCCAAGGTATAAAATGAAAACCTAGAGGACATGAACTTAGACTTTTGGAGAGCTATGGATTGTATATCTAGGGTTAGGGTTAACCAATTCCTCTCAAAGCATCACCCAGTGATCAAGGATTCAAGACTTGGTGATCAAGTTGAAGTTGCTGCAATAAGAACAGTCAAGTTGCTATGAAGAATCTTCAAGAGGTTCTTGAATTTGCAAGCTGAACATTCATGTGAAACAGAGTTCATGATAGAAGATTCAATGGTCTTGGAGTTGAGTATAGTCATGTAATTAAGTACTACATGAGGTAGCAATAGATTTACGGCGAAATATATTTTAAAACTTTCATTCTATTATAGTGGCTCTGTTTCCTTGAGGGTTGGTAGTAAACTCCCAGAGAGTATTTCGTATATAGTGTTTTTTCTTTGTAACTATATTGTCAATGTTATTTATTTTTTATAATTCGTTATTTTGCAATACGGTTGCATATTGTGATAAATCACAAACAATATTACTCGAGCATAATTGGCTAATTAAGTAAACTTGGCATTATTACTGGAATTCAGTGTATTACTTCGTTCTTTTAACTAAATTAAGTAGTTTCATATCTTTTGAATTCTCTTCTCTTCTTCTTTTTTCTTTTAATTATTATTGTTTTAGTTGAAATAGTTATTACATTTGGTTATGATATCTACAAAATTTACTGATGTTAAATGATTTGCTTGTCTTTTAGGTATTAGGAGCCTTTTGGTATTGTTTCTCTATTCAACGAACTGTGTCTTGCTGGTACATGGCGTGTGAAAATCATGGTGGATGTGTCCGAAATTCTTTTTATTACTGCGACCACAACTTTGGCTATCACTCCGTTATAGATGATTTTTGCTCTAAAAATATGCCAAATGTGGAGCTCTTTGATTTTGGAGTATATCTCGACGCTCATCAGTCTTATATCCTAGAGTCCAAAAATATTCCACAAAAAATATTCTACCGTTTCTGTTGGGGCATGCGAAATCTGAGGTTTGCACATATTAGACTCTGTACAATTCCATATTAAGCTTTTTTTTTTTTGAGAAAATCCATATTAAGCTATTTCAATGCATTAAATTTTTTTTTTTGCTTACATTACGGACTAAAAGAGTTACTATTAGTTTCCTAGGTGGTTTATACCATAGCATTTATCCACTATGGAGACTTGGATTTCGTGCTCAACATGCAGACCTCTATACTTGATGTTAAAACTGTTACCCTGGTAGATGAGTATCAGCAAAGTGGCTCAGGACTTCTCTGATTGCCAAAAGCATTGTCGTTACTCTACGTCTTGCATATTAGGATTGGAGGGCCTAAAACCTATGCTCGTAACCTAGTGGATTCATGCATGCGCGCACACACAGATATATATATATATATATATATGTATAAATATATAAATATATAAATATATATATTTATATTCTCTAAACTTATTCATTCCCTATAAAATTTTGTAAATTCATTGTAGTTATAAATTTTCAAGATTAGCATCTCATACATTATAGTTGTGCCACTTTTGCAGTTCTTTTGGTTCAAACCTCCGAATAAGTAACGATGTATGGGAAAACTGCTTTGTGTACTTTGCATTACTATCTTTGGCTTGTTACTATTTCTATATTACATGGGAAATTTTCAGGTGCGAATCCAATTCTATTTATTTATTTATTATTTAATGTAGGCTCTTAGTTGTACAATTATAAAGCAGAGAGACAGTGGTTTCTAAATAGGAAGAATGAAACACCATAATTTTCCAAGCAATATACTAATCATCCTACTATATTATTACATTGATACGATTGTCAATCTCATAATGCTATTTTTATATTTCTGTCATTTGTTGTTGTTGCTCTCGTTTTTACTATTGTTGTTAATTGTTATTTTTATGGAAAGAAATATATATTATATAAAAAAAATATTAGATCTGATTTTTTATTAGGAAAATAGATTCAGATCTGGTTTTTGATATGCAAAAGAGAATGATTTTGAAAGTGAATTTCCAGATCTGATTTTTTATATGAAAAAGAAATATTTTTTCAAAGGAAATTTCAAATATGATTTTTAATCAAGAACATATAACATCTTTATGAAAATATATTCATATATGGTTTTTAATATGTAAATGTAAAATGTGACTTTTTGAAGGTTGGGATATGCTTTTATTCCTAGAATTTTAAGAAATGTGTTGTAAAAAAAATAAAAAATAAAAAATAGTAAAAACTCTTTTTTTTTTTTTAAATTATATAGTAAGGACTTGGCCACAATTTTGACATTCTTTTATCTCTTATTTTTTATTTTTTAGTGTTGTCACTTGGGAAACATTGAGTTTGAATTATATTAGATGGCTTGTATTTTAGACTTAATTTAGACATGCTAATTTTTCCAACTTTCATATTTAGTTTATGGCTTCTCAAACTTATTTTAATATATAATTTTTTTTATTTAATAATGTGGTTCGACTGATAAGCCATTAGTTGAACCAATGACCAAATGACCCAACTCTTAGACTAGGTTAATGTCCTATCCAAATTTAATAATTATCCCATCACATGAATTTGGATGTTTAGTAAAGTAGTTGAAATTGTCTTGGAATTCTTCTCTTCAAACATAACCATCTAGGAATCACACAACATTTATTGTCTTTGGTCTTCCCAAATACCTTGGAACCTCATAATATTTATTATTTTGGTCTTTATCAAAGATTCTATTTGAAAAAAAAAAATTCCAAGACCAATCTACTTTTATTATGCCATCAAACCCTCTCTTTTTTCTATTTTTCCTGAGATATATTGCTAAGCTACACTTCTCAATTTTAGGGTAATGAGTGTTTTTTATTTTATTTTTTTATTTTATTCATTAGTGGATCTCCCACTTAAGATGTTTGGAACAACTTTCTCAAAAAAAGCAAAAAAAGTTGTGTTTGGAACAATGAGATGTATGCTTTGTAAAATTGTAGTATATTGTAAGATATGCCAAAGTTAACTTACTAGCATAAGTGGGACAGATATACTTGCAGCGGCGGATAACTTCAAAATTGCAAAAGGTACGTTCTAGTACGTACAACTTTTTTCTTTCAAGTATTAACTTTTTTTCCAAGTACAACTTTTTAAAAAATCCTATATTTTCCTTTTCAAAAACTAAAAAGATAAGTTGTACCAAACAGCTGCGAAAAGAAAAGAAGAAAGCATTAACTCGTGGATTAAAAAAAAAAAGCTCCAGACAGAAACAAGCAGAGAAATTATTAAGATCATGCAAAAGAAATTTCACGAAGAAGAAGATATTTATGTGGTGATCCTGATCTCTGAACTTCCTTCACAACTTCAAAGGGATGTCAAGAACCAAATCTGCTTTGATCCACTAAAGAATGTGAGTTTCTTCACCTCTATAAATTTTCTAAATAGCTGTTTGTCCCGGGCATATTGAATATGCCATTGAATGGTATTATAAATATCATCCAACAATAAAATTGAAGGATTATATTATCATAAGTGGTGGCTCCATATGTAACTCAGGGTGGTCGGACTACCCACTTGCAAAATATATATACACACACAACTAATCTATTTTGACTACCTTAATACAAATATTGACTACCCTAACTTGAGAATTACAAAAATTTTGGTTCAATAAAAATTAGAGTAATTCTACATTCACAACAATTTTTCAATAATTTTACAATAAATTTAATGTGATAAGCGGAAAGTGGTTACTAATTCTAATTTGAGCCCAACATTGACATCATTTTTTAACCCACTAATAACAAATTGGTGCATACGATTTTTTTTTAAATGTTGTAAATGTAGCATTATTCCAAAAATAATTTTTAACCCCTTAAAAAAAAAAAAAACCCTTAAATGACAAAAAAAAAAATATAAAAACTCAAATAACAACAAAAAAAACCCAAACAAAAACAATACTAGATCAAACAACAACTAGTAAACAAATTATTCAACAAAAAACCTATTCAAAAAGAAAAAAATAAAAATAATCATTCAAATTTGTAACTCTTTCAACTTATTTGACAAAAATAATCTCTAATTTCATAGGTTTTTTGGCAATGCTGGCAGTTATGCTTTTTTTGGTTTTGCAATCGCAATAATTTTGCTATCCTTAGCAAACTAGCTCGTAGTTGTAACAAATATCATCCATTTTTCTTTCTTTTTTCTATTATCATTTCAATTCTCTTACTTTATTATTCTAATCTTAGCATTCTCAATTCCCTCTTTATTTCTTATTAGTACATTTCTTTCTTTTTCTCCTTGTTAGTAGGAAAAAATTGTAATAATTCATGTATTTTCATGTTTTTTTTTTTTTTTTTTTTTTTTTTTTTTTTTGTGATGTTGATATATTCAAGTTATCTCTTTATTAAATTTTATATAATTTAATTTTCTTAGTGACGACCCTAAAAAATTTCCTGGAGCTAGCATTGATACGAGCATCTTGCATACCTTTATTATCTACAAAAGTTAGAAAAAGTTTTTGTCCAATATGTATTGAAATCTTTATTTATTTATTTTTTTTAAATGTCGAGATCAATATTATTTTGTTGAATAAGTGTTTGACAAGTGTACGAGGCGTGTCTGCGTTTGATACATATCAAATATTGGAATACCTACTCTAGAGGTGCCTATACCAAATAAATACATATATGCATACTCTTACTAGGACAAAGTTTGTCTACAAACTAGTTTACAAAAATACCCATTAAATTTTTCGTATATCTTTTTATTGAATGTGAATTTTGAAAATCAAATCGTTGAATTTTATGTACTTTATGTTCTTAACACGCATGCCAAATTTCATTCAAATCTAATGTTTTTACTATTCGATTAATAAACTAACTTTTTATGCATAATTTTATATCACAAATGCTTAAAATTTAAACATTTACATATCTATCGATCTTTGATATTCTTCAAATTTTGCAAACATGAAGAATATAATAAGAACGTGCAATCTAAAGTTTGATTTTCAAAATTCGCACCCGATAAAAAGATATCATCGGAGTTTGAAAATTTTTCTTTCCAAATTAGTTTGGATTTAGAATCTCATTTTTTTTCTCCCATATGTGTGTTTGTTTCTTAATAAATAAATAAATAAAAGACTTCTTGGTCTTCTTCTATGATGCATGTCATTGTCACAATATCCTTACAAATAATAAAAAAAGTTAGCCTTAAATTCTCTCTCTCTCTCTCTCTCATTATCATTTTCTTAACAATATATAATTTTCATCTCATGTGATTTGAATATAAATTTTGACAGTTCTTTTCTAATTAGACCATTCACATCAAATGAGCTAAAAATTTTAGCTTTGAGCAACTCAAAAACCGATTTTATTTATTTTAATACCTTATTTTACAATATACCCTACATTAAAGTCTCTATTTTTTTACTACTTCATTTAAATATTCTTTCTTTATTCTTTTTTTTATTCTTAGTCTCTCCTCTTTCTCTATCTTCTATTCTTCTCCTCCATCTCTTTCTCTTCTCTTCTCTGCCGTCCATACCCACTGCCACCATCTACCACCACCACCATTGGAAAAAAAAAAAAAAAAACCATTAAACTTCAACCACAAACGAAAAAAAAGCAACCCGTTGGAGGAAAAAAAAAACCCATAAAACTTCAACCACAAACAAGAAAACAAGCAACTTGCTGGAGGAAAAAAAAAACCCACAAACTTCAACCACAACCATTGCCAGCCACCACCATCGAAAAAAAAAACAAAAAAAACAAAAACAAAAACCCACAAAACTTCAACCATCATGAACCCACCATAACCCATTCCAAAATCAACCCAACCACAAATCCATGAACCCACAGTCACCCATAATCATGATTGAACCACCGAGACCCACAGTCATAATTAGAACCACCATAACCCACAACACAGCCAAGAGAGTGAGAGAAGAGAGAAAATGAGAGATGAGAGGAAATTTGAAAGTGAGAGATGAGAGGAATAAATAAAATAAGGAAATGAAGGAGATGGTAGAATAAAGACATTGGGTCTGAGAGGGAGGAGAATAAAGAGAGAAACGTTGGGGAGAGTAGACGTGGCAAAACGGGCGGGTCGGGTCGGGTTCGGGTCGGGTCAATCGGGTTTGCGGGTCAAACGGGTCATTTTTAAACGGGTTAATCGGGTTACGGGTCAATCGGGTTGCGGGTCGGGTTTACCTGTATTTTTCAAACAAGTTTTTTTTTTTTTTTTTTTTTTTTTTTCAATTACAAAAACAAATCAATGACATCCTGTTTAGAGAGAATGAATAAAATCAATTAAGCAAATGAATTGCACTTAATGGCACTTGTTAATATCTTTCCAATTTTGATAGTTTTGAGCATGATAAAAATTATTTATAGTCATAAATTCATGATGGAAAAAGTCTTCAATGTTAATAGTTCATTGTCAAAATGCATATAATTACAAGTTTACATCTTCAAAAAGAGATATATATTAAAACAAACAAAATAAGTAAGCCAGCAAAGTAGCAAGTTATCGGTTTTCTTAAGTGCACATGTTCTTGTTGCATTTAAAATAATAGTCAAGTTAGATTACTTAGAAAGATAAACTAAACAAAAAAATATTTAAAAATAAACATAACATATTAAGTAAAGAAGAATAAGCTAATATTTTATAAGAATTACACCTCAATCTCAATGTACTCAACGTTGGTAGCAGATTCAGCACTGCCGAACTGGGAAAGGAAGCTTTGTGGTTCACTGGTTTGGTTTGACTCAACTTTTTCAGGTTTGCCATTTGTGGCTTTGTCAGTGGCAGCTCTAGGAATTTTGTTTAGAAGGGTCACTACAAAATTTTAATAAAAAGAAAACTTGAATATATTGAATTATCGAAAAAATAGTAATAATAATACATGAAGTTTTACAATTTTATTTTACAAGTTTTCAAATTTTGAATGTTACATGATAGTTCATTATGAATATCTATTGCTAATGTGGGTAGCTATGAGTCTATGATCATTTTATTTTGTTAAGTTTGTCTAACATTTTTATCTTTATACAGTTGTTATTATCTATTTGACTTTGTTTTCATAAAAATATTTTAGACTAAATGACTAATTTCAACTCATTGGCTCCGTATTAATTATTAATGCACACAATCACACTTATTCATACATAAATTATACAGCCTAATCTAAGTGTATATGTGTGCGAAACTCCCTCCTGGAGACTTGAACCCCGGCCCTTTCCCCCTACATCCCACAAGCACTTATACTTGTGGAGTGACTATTGCACCAAGGGTGTGCGGTGGTAATGCTTGAAAAATCATTTACTTTACAATTGTTTTCTTGAATTTTACTACTTTATTACAAAAAATTATTATAATATGATAACAATACACACACATGTAAAAAAAAAAAAACCTCTCTATTTCTTAATTATTAAATTATATAAAGTTATATTATATTTATATTGTACAAGCAAACATCCACACACATCATAATTTACACAAATACATAATATTATAACAAAAAGTAATGTACACAATTGATATTAAACACACTCACACACATATAATATAAATTTATAATAAAAAAATTACACTTACAATTCACAAACACTTACTCTTTATTCGGTTTCTCAAAAAAAAAAAAAACTTACTCTTTATTCTTAAAGTCGAAAATACTTGTAATAAAGATGTGCAAAATTTAAGTCAGAGTGTACAAAAAAAAAGTATTTTTAAAAATAAATTAAAGTATTAAGCTAACAAATATATATATATATATATATATATATATTATATATATATAGCTTTTTATTTTGAAGTCAGGGGGTTCATTTGAACCCCCTGAATTTGCTTTAGTGCCGCCCCTGGGCTTTGTGCATTGTAACATTGTTCATTTGTTTGTGCATGGTAACATTGTTCAGTTGAATGAGTTTTTTTTTTTTTTTTTTTTTTTTTTTTTTTTTTTTTTTTTAAATGGTTGTCTACTTGTCTTGAATCTTGAGTCACTTAATAGCTTTGCCTTTGTGTTGACTGTTGTGTAACGTGTGGAGGACCTTTTGTCTTGTCTGATGGCAATTGATTTGGTAAGCACTGAAGCTAGGCTAGCAGCTAGCTTCTCAAAAAAAAAAAAAAAAAAAAAAAAAAAAGCTAAGCTAGCTAGCTTTTATTGATTTTGATGAATTAAATAGTCATTTTCTATTATTAGTTTTTGTACTTTGTGCTTTATGCACCTAGTATCAGATGTAATTTAAATATTTTTTTAGCGAATTTTTTTAACGGGTCAGGTCACGGGTTATTCGGTTCGGGTCGGGTTGACCCGCAAAAAAATCTGGTCGGGTCACGGTTCAACCCGTTTTTACTTCGGGTAAAAAAAATTTGGGTTCGGGTCAGGTATTTTTCGGGTCGGGTCGGGTCGGGTCAGAAAATTCTGACCCGTATTGCCATGTCTAGGGGAGAGTGAGAAAGAAATGAATTTTTAATTGTAGGAAGAGAGATGGTAGTATAAAAAATTGAGTTTTATGTTTAAGTTGATGCTACAGTGAGCTATTATAGATAACAACTTACTGTAGTTAAAGCTAAAAATTTTAGACGTAGCAACTTTGATGCAGCTTGATTTTCATGATTTGAGTTGTTAAAATAGCTTTTTAGCTTTTTTCACATCTTTGCTGTGAGTTTGTAAAATTGTTAATTTTGTACTAGATAAAAGGGATAACATAAAAATTAATGGTTGCAACTCTATAGTGATATATATAGAACTCTAAACTTTATTTGGTGTAGATTAATATATTAAAAAAATTAGTCTATAAAACACTTTTATTTTACTTATTAAAAAAGCTTCTTCTTTTTTTGGTTAGGAAATGGATTTGCACTTCAACTAATATTTTTTTCTTGCTCAGCTCATGATCAAAAAAAAGAATAGCTTGGCTAATCCTGAGCATGAAAATTTGTTGTGTGACATCTGCAACTCTCTCAAGCCAGTGTACTACAACAAGCAGTGCATGGGCCTTTCCAAGCAGCAGTAATGGTGAAGTAACAGGAACTGCCTCCCGACATGCTGAGCGTCTTAAAGCAGGTGACTTCTTTGGAGAAGAACTTTTTGAATTGGTTAGGGAACCTTACTCCCCCAACATGTTCAATCTACCCGAAGTTCCCATTTACTCAAAATCTCTCAAAACCCATACAAAAGTGGAAGCCTTTGCTCTAATGGCCAACGACCTTGCATCGGTGGTTGAAGTTCAGAAGCCTGATGATATTGTTGAATGCCCAAAGTGTTGGTGCTTCAAGAAAAAGCCAGAATTTAGCAGTACCTGACACTCTTGTTGCAAAGAAATGGTTTGTACTGATGTCTTTGTCTTACGTTTGTTTTTCTAGGGATGGAGGTGCTACTTGTTTGGACTTCGGATTCTCAATGATAATGGTAAAATTAAGAAAAAGACAACGTCTGAAATAATAAACAGTTTGATGCACGCTATTAAATTCAGTAAGGATTGTGTGTAGAACCTTATATTTACAACTTTTGATTCAAACTAGCTTGTAACCGTGTGATGAATTTGGATATCTCTATGATAGTGAAAGCACAATTAGTGTGAAAACACTAATACTTGTTCAGACCCCAATTTTAAAATTACGGCTAGATTGCTTTTACTCTAACTTATCAAAGTGCAGAATAAGAGTAAATATGCGCAATAAACTAGTAAAACTATTTTAAGCCATATTCAACCACAATGAACAATAAAAGAAAAGCTTAAAGAGTAGGAAAGAGAGATGCAAACATAAGATAACACCAAGACGTGTTATTAAAGAAGAAATCGAAAAATTCGGCAAAAAACCTTTCTGCTACTCTCCAAATCGAAATCGATCTACTAGTGAATAAGTTAGAGTACACGAATAACAAAAGACCCTCCAAGTCTAGTCTACCCCATGTATTTGAGCCCTCCAAGCTCTTGCTACCAACGGATTTCTTGGAGTCTTATCTTCACTAGCTTTCCGGATCTCGCAATTTAGCTTGATTGCATCCGCCACTTAATAGCTCCTTCCAATGCTTCCCAAAAGTACCAAAACTTGACTTAACACTCAGATTGGGTGAGGTAAGGGTTTGGGCTAAGAACCTCTCAAGAATGTAGAGATGGAGAGGTAGGAGTAGAGGAAAACCAAGAGAAAATGTGTAGATGATTGTGGGTATAACAATCTCTAACTCTCAAGTGTTTTTGCTAGGGTTTTCTCTCTGAAAAGTACTCATTACATTTCGTGAGTAATGAGAGTATATATAGTGTGGATAAAGAATTTGGTAAAATACCTTTTCTTTTTGCCAAATAGATAGATTCGTGGATATCTCACGAGATGACATTTCTTGCGAAGTACTCATGAATTTGACAGTTTGGCATGACTCTTCAGCTTCTAGTCATGTGTTTCACACGTGGCCTTTTGCGTGTTACTCTTCTCACGAGCTACTCGCGAGCTAGTCGTGAAATGCACTGATTCTTCTTTGAAGCTTGATTCTTCACCAATCTCTCACATTCATACCTTACAAATAAACCCACATAAATACAGGAAAATGATTGAAGAAAATACAATCATATTTGGCACGGAATTATAGCCAACAAAGGCTAATAGGAAATCACAACTATATAGATAGGATTCAATCGGGGATAGAGTTAAGCTTGGACTTGGGGAGGGGGGGGGGAGTTTTTTTTTTATAAATAATATATTATTTTGTATTAATTTTAGCAATTTTGTTCTATAAAATTATACTTTGCCCCCCCGAATAATACCATTGATTCTTTTAAGAATAATACACTAATACTATAGTTACAAATTTTTCTATAATATTTTTATAAACTGTTAAGATAGCAAATTCTTATTGATTCGTATCTAAGTCTACTACTTATATCATTTTTTTAGTTACTAATAACTATTCACCACATCATTAATTTATGGAAAAATGTTTGTATCTTTAACATTTTCCTCCTTTTAAAGGTCATAAAAATTTTATAGATCTAAAATCTAAAACAAAATATACGAGTCCAAAAAATATTAGTGCAGCAACAAAAAATACCATTAGCAAACCTAAAAAAATTAAGCATAACCAACAAATTTTACCCAAAACAAATAACCTGACCCTTTAAAAATTTTTAAATAAAATAATTTTGTCCTTACCTAGCAGCAAACATACACATCAAAGACAAAACACAAATAAAACAAAAAAACCCTTAGCATCTATACAGTACGCAAGTTGGTGTAAATGAGCATATCGACTTGGCTACATCTTGGCCCTCCACATGGACTTTGGCTCGTGCCAATAGTGTGAATGCCATTGGAGGAAGAGAAGTATGCAGTCTGGCATGGACACCTAGCACTACCATGAGAGAGAATTCAGCTCATGATGATCAGATGTTGCAGGACACCTGAGTTTGGACCATTGCCAAGGACATGTGTAATGTCTTCAGGCCTCACACTTAATTTCCCTCTCCTCCTCTTTACTTGTCCTTCATGATAGTTGTGGGCACAAGCGCCCGCAACGGGGCTGTCTTTTGGGAAGTATGCCTTGGTCTAGGGTGGACCATGGCAAAATGTGTAAATGGAGGCGTCATCTATATTAGGTCTAGCAACCTTAAACTTAAATATATTAATGGACAAAACGTACATTACACCTTTCAAGTTTCAACAATGTATGGTGCTTAATTAATAATGGTTGAATAACTAGACATTTACAAACCATCTCCAATATCACAACATTCAAATAGACTATTGGCCCAAGTAAGCACCAATTCAAGCAGTCATTATAAACGGTTATTTCAAAATAACAAACTGCTTTTGCTTCCTTGACTCGGATATTGCACTCCCAAAACATAAAAAATAAAAGTCGCCTTGACTCGGATGGTGTTTCTTGGTGTTTCTAAATAAAACATTCAAGGGGTTCAAATTTGATAAATCATCTTTCTCCAATTATCGATTTTTTTTTTTATATAAAGTTATACATATGCAGTGGTAAGTATGCAAAAATATTAAAAGCTATTTTTAATTTTTTAGGATCCAAAACATTTTTTTTTCAATTATTCTTAGTTATTTAATACCTCCACAACTTTTTTGGCTTCCCTCCTTAACACCCCAATTAATTATCCTCGCCCATTATGTTATTCCTCTCTCCATCAAACAGGATCATTTGCCTTTTTTTTTTTTTTTAAGATATGCTACATTCATAAAATTTTTACAACAAATCCTAAATGGCAAGTGTTAAACATAAAATTCACTTTGAAACAAAGACTACAACAAACAACACCATTTATGATAAAAGATTGGCCCAAAACTGTATTGTCTCATCGAAGGACACGCATGGATAACTCTTTTCAAAAGATCACACATGAAATAACTAAATCACATAACGTCATTTTACTAAAGGCTGTGCATAGATCAAAACACAACATCTTTTTGTTTCCCTTTTTTTTTTTTTTTTTTGGTTTAATCTAAAGATCCTTTTGTTTTCCTTTCCATAAGATTTTTTGTGTTTGATTCCACAGAAAATATTTTCAAGTGAAATTATTTTCAAGTGTTTGGTTACATTCTTGAAAATGTTATGGAAAACATATTTTCCACTATTTTCTTATCTCTCATACACATTTAATAAAAAAATAAAAAATTTTAGATTAAAAAA
This sequence comes from Notholithocarpus densiflorus, assembly GCA_030021035.2. Lineage (NCBI taxonomy): Eukaryota > Viridiplantae > Streptophyta > Magnoliopsida > Fagales > Fagaceae > Notholithocarpus > Notholithocarpus densiflorus. The sequence continues at coordinate 12,864 of JARYZH020002595.1, forward strand.
AAATTATGATCAGGGATCGATGGTGGCGACCAGGGACATTAGTGGAGTGTAGTGGTTGGGTGACAGATAGTGGGAGGTGGCGTGGTTGTTTGGTTGATAAATTTTGGGTGAGGGGGAAAGTGGTTTATTGAAAATGAAAGCGTAAATTAATTTCCGCCATAAGTGCCTTTATTTTATGGTTAAGCGGGAAACAATTTTCGGTTGATCAACATTTTTCATCGCTCCAAACATTTGTAAAGGCGAAAAATAGTTTTCAAAAATCAATTCATGTCAAACCAAACATAAAAATCTATAAATTCTAATACTTTGGTAGAGGATTTGAAACCTAAACCTCCTCTCCTTTTTCTTATTTTTCTTTCTTTTATTTATTTATTTTGAAAAAAAAGTATTACTAAACTACACACACACACACACACATATATATATATATATATATTTCAACCCGATCCATGCACACCTCTTATAAACCTAAATCTCTAAATATAAAATGAAAAAGAATTTATTTTTGGAAATGAATAAATGTTTTTACTAATAATATATATATATATATATTGAAAAATGACAAAGTTTAGCTACAAAATTGGTTATAGTTTAAGGCTACAACCTTACTCAATATCTTTTTATTGGAGGTGAATTTTGGCGAATCTACCATTGGATTACATCTTTTTCTTATATCCTTCATGCTTGCAAAATTTCTAGAAAATTAAAGATCAATAGCTATGTCATCAATAAATTGTTTAAATTGCAAGTTTTTGTAGTTTAAAATTATACATAAAATATAAACTTATAGATGATATAGTAAATGATATCCGATTGACACAAAATTTGACATGTGTATTAAGAGTATAAAGAACATACAATTGAACGGTTAGATTTTCAAAATATGTAGTAATATTTATTTTATTAAGTAAGATTGTAGCCTTAGGTTACAACTAATTTTGTAGCTAAACTTTGTCTATTGAAAAATATGCCAATGCCGGCACCATCGAGGGACTAGCCAATGTCACCGTGCCAATTGGAGTCTAATTTTGCGCTACGTGTTCATCTAATTTTTTAATTTTTATGGCAAGTGAATTATTGAGTACTAAAATCGAAGAATTTAAATCCAATTAAATCCTAAATCATATATATATATATATAAAATAAGAAACCATTACATATTTTAAAAATGTATGATTTAAAAAATATGTAAGCTAATACCGTGTATAGTTTGAACCTCTTCTAAAAAAATATATAATTTGAACTGTGCAATTGTAATTGTTTTTAATTATACCCGTGCATATGCATGGGGTTACACACTAGTTTATAAGTAACTAAAAAGTTTGTTTTTGTCACATTTGTATTTTATCAATAGTTCTATGAATATGACATAAAAAAAATCTGTGAATAAATCCAAAAAAGATTGGAAATAAATTCCAGTCTTAAATCCTTGCCTTATTGTATGAGTGGCTGAAAAAAATAATATTATAATTCTGTGATTAATTAAATCCAAAAAGACCAGAAATAATTCCCCATTATAGAAAAGTGTATTTTTTAGTGATACAACAAAAATTTATAACAATTCATAATTGATAAAATTTGAATCCAAATATATGTTTGAATGTATATTTCTAATCCATTAAGTAACAATCTATAAGACTATATATTTACTTATTTTATTTAAACACATAATATGACTCGTTTAAAGAAGTGACCAAAACTACACACAGACTATTTTTTTAATTGTCACATAATTATAATGAGACAAAATTTAGGTGCAATACCTTAGATGTTGTTCCTTAGGTTCCCCTCTTAAGATTTAACCATGTAGTTACTTAACTAAAAAATACACTTCCATCCTATGAGAAAAAATCCACATGGCTGAATCTTAAGAGGAAAACCTAAGGAACAACACCTAAATACTGTACCTAAATCTTGCCCATTATAATGAGTTGATATAAAATAACTCCAACATATTTGAAGCCATT